>JAULBM010353283.1:0-12073 GCA_032357055.1 Geukensia granosissima
GCAGTCCTGTAGAATTTTACCATCAATATTTTCCAACATCATAGAAAAAAAGCTAGGGTCGGCAATGAAAAATTAGGATCGGTCGGGTTACCGGAAACACAGAACTTTTTTTTTTCGGCCTGAGTGTTTATGGTCAAGCCCACCACCCTTCAACATTACAGAGAAGTTGTTTTTTTAGATTTGTTCATAATGTATATGTACACATGGCACTCTGAAATCTGATCGAGTCTTCATGTTAACATAGTGCTTCAGTCTTTTCTCCTTCTGTTGTATTCAGTTTCTGTACATTGACATGACTGAGTGTACTCAGTAGAGGAATATACCCTGCTACAGTTAGGGTAATTTGTGTTCAAACAGAAGTACATACATGTAAGGATCAAATACTATCTAAAGCATATGCCCTTGATTTGACTTGAAGTGTTACCTAACTTTTTCCCCGAGTCTATCTTGCAGACATCAGGTCAGCTTCAATAGATTTAAAAATAACTGTGATTTTCATGGGAAGTGCCTTACTTTACATATCAAAAAAATGTACTTTTCTGGATAACTTCTTACATGTCAAATATTCAGTTAAATGATCTGAAACTGCATTTGTGCATATATGAAATCATAAAGATGCTTTTAAGTAGCCTTCGTTTGATGTAGCGATACATTTAAATTGCTTGACTAAATCTCATCTGACTATTTATCAGAACCAACTGCACAAAACTAAATTAATGTAACATTTTTCTATTTTTTTTGCTGAGCATATAGATTTTCGTTAAAATATAATTACCAACTCTTTATTATAACAGTAAATACTGTATATAATATTTGTATAAATAAATTATTAAGTTTATATACTAAGAAATAAATTTAACAATATTGTATTAATGCACAACTATGTACAAATGTACATGTTCAAATAAAATGTCCATTTGGTTGTCCAAACAGAATTGTACAGTCTGAACTGACCATAAAAATACCAAACTAATGTCAAGTGCATGTACATGTAAATAACACTCAATATGTACCTGTATAAAAATAAAGTAGACATTAATTGGGATTGGGATATTGTTAAACAGGAACATCAGATATGTGACACAGTATATGCAGAGTTTCGCCCCTGGACAATTTTGAAGGTGACATCAAATTTTGAAGAATTGGGGGGGGGGAGGGGGGGATTACTCATAAAAAGAAGGTAAACTTTAATTTATATGCATAGTGGGTGGAAACACTTGGGACGGCAGGTACACAATGTTTTAACGTCTTAATCACAGACCTGTTACAATATTTAGGATCATGAAATACATATAAAAATACGAGATGTGGCATGTTTTTTATATTTAATTTCTTCAGCAACTACCAGTCTTAACATTGCAACTGAACCAGATGGAATATAAATGTTTGTTACTTATTTTATAATTAACACAAATACCTTACAATCATTTAATAATTGAAATGTATATCCTGAATGGCATAAACATACACCCTGTACATTCAATGTTTGATGAGGGTTGCTGGCACCAAATGTTATCCATATCTGTGTAAGTACTGGTGGCATCAAGACATAAATATTTGAAAGGGAGGAGCACCTTTTTTTCTTTTAAGAAGCACCCCCTGTCCTTTGATTTAACTTGGAACCAATAATATTTTTCAGCTATATTTCCAACAGATGTAATATTTACAAGAAAGAATATGGAATTATATGCCAGAAAGACACAATCTCACATATATTTACGTTTTTAAAATTAACTTCATGTAAAGGGCTTTCCGGATTTACCTTTATCAGACAGGCTGTGGGCCAAAAATAGGAAGCTCAGACCAACTCTATAAATTTTTGGTTACATTCATGGTCCAAAAAACACAGTTCATGACAATGGTGTTAGGATGAAAACTGTATCTTTCCAACATACATTCCAGTAGCGGAAAATAAATAAGCAGCAAAAATGGGTTACTGCATTCTGAGTAATAAAGGATGAAATATGGGAAAATCTTGGATTCAAAAAGCAGAATCTTCTTTTAAGGAAAAAAATCATGTCTTTTATATATGTAAAACTATTATTACAATGAAATGTTAAAAGTATTTTGAACAATAACCAATGCCCCCAAGTTGCAATTTTACTTTGTAAGAACACCATGGAATTTTACTTTATGTAAGAAACATAACTGGATAAGTGCAATGTGGTATTCATCAATTTAAAATTGCCTATCAAAATGAACAATTACAGGTATAAAATACATAATCAGTCAATGGCATAAAAATGACTTCCCAGTTTTTATGTGACACACTGGAATCATGTCAGTTACACAGTCACAGGTAAAACTTAATCACTCTTATAATGTCTGAACTGAAGCCCACAGTTCACATACTACAGAAATGCTAACAATTATATTATACAAATTAAGACTCAGGGGTGGATCAATGCAGGGTCCAAGGGACTGGGACCCCCTTTTGAAAATAAAAAAAATTAAAAAAAAATTAACACTTGTTTTGCATGCAGGGGAGTATGTATTAGCTCCCCCAGGAGTTAGATCCACTTATGTATGAGTATGTGGTGGCAAATGCCCCCTCCGTTCCAAAAGTCTGGATATGCCTCCAACTCATTTCACTGCATTTGCTCTTCTTTAGTAAGTTTTGACAATATACTATAATAAAACAAAAATCCCGAAATACTTTATAGGCAAAATGTATGTTTAAAATATATATATTAATAAAATATTTATAAGTAAACCATTGGACTTGCAAAATGCTGTCTTAAAGATTGTGACAAAGTTTACACTGGAAAGGTCAACACAAAAAAACCTATGGAAACATCTGTACAAATACAGATCAAATAAATGTTTGTCTGAGCATTTAAACACATGTAAATGAACCTTAATAAAAATGACCTACAATTTCAATATTCTTCAACAGAGACCAAAAACAAAGAGACATCATTGACAGGAGTATTAAAACACCTAAAGATAGTCATATCAATCAGAACTGTAAACATGTGTTACCTGTCTTTTTTTTACCTGGCCAAGTAGATCGTTAACTTACTACAGGTAAAGTTTCTGTAGGACTATTGTGGTTGTTTCCGAGTGTGAATCAGAAAGCTTGGCTTTTAAATCTGTACAACAACCAGTACACTATCTCGAAAGATTACAATTATACACAGGTGTCACGGAAGTTAAAGAGACTTGAAACTGTTCCCTATTTTCCTTCCTTTCTGATGTAAGCCAATTACCTACATGTATTTCAAAAATAAATGATAAAAAGACCATAGAACATATAATTTCAAGTTCATACACAAGTACACTGTAACTAAGAAATAAAATGTCACTGTATCTTTCAATTGATCTGGAAATATTCAACTGGTTGAGGATGAGTCTAGAGCATTTTTATATAAATACAGAAACAGGAAATGTGGCAATTCCAGTAATTATTAAAGACAGCTGCCATTCAAAAAATTATATCTATAGTACAGACAATTCCTTTGGGACTTCAGTAGTGGACAAAGATTCACACCCTAAACAAGCTGTCAACATTGTAAAAGGCCCACAAGAATAAAATGTGTAACTGATTGATGGCAAGCAGGTAACAAGAAATTACCAAGAATTAGTTTATGTCGAGTCATGTGACAGTAGAACAATCACTGTGCTATAGGTTCCTGGCTTGGGACATGTACAAAAGTAGGTGGCAAAGCATGTTTATGAGAATTCAAATAGCACTGCATATTGGATGAGTTAATATACACAACACTATATGGCTCCAAGAACATTTTCTACAGGTCAGCTTGCAGTGATCAAGCTAGATGTTGAAAAAGGCCAAGTAGTCACAAAGAGCAATAATGCATGAAATAGCAATTAAGGGTCTTAGATGATTTCATGGTTCAGAGCTTTCTAAAGTAGCTGGTTGCCGGCAGAAATCCACCATTTATTGCCACTATAGAGGTGGCAGTTACTTCAGTGACAAATATATATGCAACTTAGTATTGAGTATCCCCAAGAAAACATGTGTCGCCTGCTTTCTATTTCAGCATATTGCAAGTCAGATAAACACAAAGAATCCTAGGAAAATAGAGTAGGAGTTACTGGTGCAATGCTACATTTACTGATAAAGAGTCGGAAAGTTTTTTCAATTTCTGTTGACCACAGATAGCGGATTTAAAGTTGTATATGTACTCCTGTTATTTCAATGCATTTTACACTGAATTTTATACATTAAAAAAAAAGTGTGCATTTTTTTAAATCTTTTTCCTGTTTTATGCATATATTCATCTACTGAAAAAAAGCTGAATGTACAATGTTGGTAGAAGGGCTATGTGTATTTATGGCTAAATTTTAAACAGACCACTGCTGTAGCCCATAAAGTTGACAGACAGAATAATGTGCACATATTACACATACTGTATTTTTTGGACTTGAACTTAAACTAGGTGCTTCGCAATCGCAGCAAGTGATATGACTGGATAAAAGATTATTTTGACTCATATTATCCTCAAAACTGGTGTCACTTTGTTAATTATTTCATAAGAAATCTTTCAGGTAAAAACCCATCATATTAAAAAACATATTTTTTTCACATTAAATGAAATTGAATTCCTCTCCCCCCACTACTCTGACCCCTTAAAACTTGAAAACGGTAAAAGATAGAGAAAATCTGTTGATTAACTGCTGAAAGCTCTCATTAAGAGGAATCAAATGCAAAAAACCCCATCAAAATTGGATGAAAAATAAAAATTTCTCATCTCCCGCAAAATCACATTTTTTTACCCCTCAAAACCATTTATACAAAAATTGGAAAAAGCTACAAAAAATGCTTGAAGTAACTTATGTTGCATTTTTTATGAGAAATCACTTGAAAAAAAAACCATCGAAATCGGATTAAAAATAAAATTTTTCCATATTAAAGGATATTGACCCCACCCCCCCAACGGTGAAAACGGTACGAGATAGAGAAAATCTGTTGACATACTTCCGAAAGCTCTCATTGAGAGGAATAAAATGAAGAAAAAACCCATCAAAATGGGATGAAAAATAAAAATTTCTTGTCTCCTGCAAAATAGCATTTTTTAAACCCTTTGGCCCCTTTAAAAAAAAAAACGGTAAATTTTGCAAAAATATGCTTGGAGAAACTTTTGTTGCATTTTTTAAAAGGAATCATTTGCAAAAAAACCCATCAAAATGGATGAGAATTAAAAAAGTTTCAAATATTAGAGCGTGGCCATTTTTGGACCCCCTATATCTCAATAACAGTAATAGATAGGAATTTTTCAAGAGGAATACAATGAAAAAAAAAAACCCATCAAAATTGGACAAAAAATAAAATAACTCATATTTGAAAATGGAAAAATCCCCTTTTGGACCCTCCTTAAAAACGGTCAAGGCTAGATCACCCAAAATCAATCCCAACCTGTATTTTATATAGGGTACAATTGTGTTAAAATTTTAAATGGATCCAAATAAAAGAACCAAAGTTATTGAACAGAAATCTATTTGTCTACGGACGCCACCAACATGCCACAAAATTTTTGCAGTCATAAAATTCAAAAAAATTTTTAAAAGTTCAAACATTATATATTATGGCACTACAAGTATCACAGAATATTATAAAAATAACATATAAAATGCTCATCATTATTCTATCTGTATTAATGCACTTATTTTATATAAAAATGACTTTACATAAGAAATTCCTATGAAAAAAAATCTAAAAAAGCTTTAAAAATTATTCACAAAAAACCCACAAGAGCATAAATTATTCATCCAATAGCATATTCTAATAATATGTTGAAAATGAAGTCCAGGATCATTACCACATTTTGATTTGCTTTACAGTTTCAGAAAGGAAGAAATTTGACCAAATTTTCCATAGGGTCCAATAATAAATAGGTCCATCTGTTGTGTCCATCTTGAATTTTTTAACACACAGTTTCTGTGATGAGGAATATCAAATGATCATTCAAAGAACAAATCCTTTCAATTAGCTTAACAGTGTGATGAGAAGGATTGAACAAATTTACATAGGGTCCAAAGTTTGGCTGTAGCAGGCATCTTAAATGCACTAACTGCAAGAAGAACATAGCTTTCATAGAGGAGCATTCATGGATTATTCTTAACAACAAATCAATTAAACTGGCTTTGTAGTTTCTAAAAAAGAGAAGGTTTAAGCCAATCAGAATACCCCTCACATCCATATTGATTTTCTGATCACAAGTTTTGAAAAAAAAATCAGATGGACATTCCTGCTTAGTTAAGTCCAAATTGGCTTAGAGTTTTAAGAGAAGAAAGTTGAAATGTAAATAGTTGATGGATGGACAACAGATGCATAGTGATAAAATAGATAAAATAAAAATCACACTTTTGACTAATTTCTAAAAGCTTCTTAAATCTGACATCTTTTGAGAACAAAGAAAAAGTTTCTCATATCACAGAATGGAAACATTATTCTATTTTAAACATACAAGTAACATTCATAACGAAATATTTATCATGCCGCATGCTGTACTTAAACTGCAACTTCTTCAATTTTCTTTTCCATGATGTCAGCTAGAGATTCATTTTCATCTGAAAAAACATCAATGTTAAAGCAGAAATTAAAAAATAATAATCTTGATCAATTCTGAAATATACAATAATTGTTTTTTGATCTTTAAGTTTTGCTGTTATCCAATTAATGTCATTTAAACCTTTTGTTACATCATGACAATAAATGTCTTGTACAAAATATCATTAGGTTCAATATCTAATTCAAAGAGCACATAATGTTTATGTATTGCTTCTTCTTATAGTGGATAAGGATTTAATGTAGATCATTAGTGTAACTTACCACAGTAAGTATTTTTTAATGAAATGTTGTCTCTATCAAGCCATTTCAAAAATTAAAAAAATTGTGTCCCCATGACCCCATCCTTATTTTCAAGTTTCTTTTGAAACAAAATCAACTTATTTTTCAAAGCTTACTTTGTTCTCTATTATAATGCCCTAGGATGAACTTTGTATTCATTAAATTTTGTCATCTTGGTTTTTCCAAGGAATATAAACTGATAGGATGAGTAGGACACCTCTCTATAGGATAATTTTTGGCATACACAAAAGACTTTAAAATAAGTATTTGTAACGCACAGACCATTTGATTTTCTGGATTTTTATGCTGGCCAGATTCTTTTTTTCATGTGTAGTTAATGAAAGAAAATTTCTTTGGAAAACTTTTTTTCCCATGACCAGATGACCAGACAGTGGGCCAGGACATTTTTTTCATGCCAGATGCTGGCCAGATTATTTTTTGGGGCAAAAATCAGGGACAGAAATTTTTTTCTAAAAAATCCCCCCCAAAAAAATCAAATAGTCCGTGCCTAAAACAAATGCCTCTAGAAGTAAGAACAAAGACATGTTTCCTGGGAGTCAGAATTGTGTGCCCAAGTAGGGTGAGAGATCTTCCATGAACTAGCACTTTAAAAATCCGGTTAAGCATGTCAGTCAATTATACAGCATGGTTAACTTGTTTAATTTTCATATTTATGCTCTTGTTCTGAATATGCATTAAATATCAGCCACTGGACATTATGCATCATTCAATCCATCAAATAATGTGCCCTTACAAATTATGTTTGCAACATTTGACATGACATCTGCACAAAGGAATATATGAAAAGTGGGTAAATCTGAAAGCAATACTGTGTTAAGCATATTACTTGTCAAATTTTCTAATTTCATTACATTTTGAACTTACCTTTTATCAATAGTTTTGAATGACCATCTTGTTGTTTTATGAAATAGGCACCATAAATTCATAATTCTTACATTGTTGCAATGGTAGAACTATTGTTCATATGGTGTTGCTGGTACTGTACAAGTTGTTTAGGTTTGTTCCAGAAATAATTATATTAGGGTATGTGAAGGCACTTTTTCCCCTACCACCTACAGCAATGCATTTATCATTGGTACCCCAACAAACAAAATCTAAAAAACTCAACCACCTACAGAAATTAAAAAAAAAGAAAATCATCCACCCATAGAAGATTTCCTTAACCACCCACAATCAACCGAAAAGAAATTGATAAAGAACAGCTAAACATAGAAAATAATATAAACAGCGTCACACACCCAGATAATTTTTTTTTCTGGAACAGTCCTTACAGTTTACCTTAAGGCAGGAGTTCTGCTCAATGCTTACCTGATTTGCTTATATGAACAGTTAATTGTTTCCTATTGACTAACTGCCTGTATACTTTCATTTTTTATGAACTTCACTGTACAATAACTTTAAGAACTATTGGTAGATTCTTAAATAATCTAAATGAAATTTTTTCATTAATGACTCTTGATGCTTTATTGACAAATTTCTTACCATCAAAGAAAACAAATTCACAAGACTCTGCCTTTTTAGGAACTGCCTGTTGCATTATCCTTCTAACAATTTCATAAAACCTTCTAGCCTCTTTAGACATAGTATCTTGATTGACACCAGCAATACCCCACCCCCTCATCTCATCCAAACATGTGACTGGGGCAGCATACTGTCCAACAAAGTATAATCCCTGTAACATGGATAATAGTGTATTATACTAGAATTCTATGCTAAATCCAGAAAAAGTATATGAGGAAGTCTATAATATGTGTACATTAAGCAAAAGGAAAATAAATGTCACAAAACTGTTTTGTTTTTATAATTGTTTCGTTTTGTTAAATGAATTTAATGCAGAGATGTCTCTTTTTTCCAAGAAACAGGAATTAAGGCCAAAATTAAAAAAATCCTAGATTTTCATCCCCACTGTCCCTCCCTAGAACCAAATATTTGTATCTGCATTTGCCATCTTTTCAAACATAACAGAGGTGAACCAAAGCTCTTAATTTTTCTTAGAGAATTTGGAATAGTAGTATAAAGGGCGGAAAAATAAAATGTTTTGATGTTGTTGCAAGAGGAAAGGGACCTTTATTTGAAGCATTCTAACAGATCTTTGGAATTTTTTAGAATTCACATTTGAATTACCCGACTTCTACAATGGCTTGTTTCACAGTAACTCTGAAGCCTGTGTTCACTGCTGATATAATAACTGTCAGTAACTTGGAAAGAGGTTTTGTGGAGCATCTAGGAGACCCTGCATTGAAATGTTGCTTGTAAGGACACTTAATATGAAGCTTTGGAATCAAGTAAATTGAAGGAAGAAGAAATTCTTCCTTTTCAGTTTAAATTCCAAAAGAAGACAAAACTGACCAATGATAGTCATGGATTTCTTCTTTGGTGTTGTCGGGGTATATGTTGGGTTGCCAAGTGAACAGTCAATTCCTAATTCCTTTATCAAGCAATCTATGTAGTGTGATAATAGTAGTGTTAGGGGCTTTATCAGTGGGTACAACAACATATTTGTCATGTAGGTCAGATAAATGTCCGGCAATACTTGGATCTTTGAAGACCAATTTCACGTATGTATTCAGATAGATCTTTTCAACTTGTGAATCTGTATTTGGATCAATGACATCACAGCCTTCACCCATTCAGAAAGGATATCTGGTTCCTCTCTTTCATGCTTCCCCCACTGTCTAGCATAATCCTCGACCAATTCGATATGAATCTTGAAATTGAACTTCAACTTCAACTTTATAATTTATGAAGTACCTCTTAAGGATACTTATTTGCAATAAATTAAAGTTCTTTTAGCTTAGGGGTTTAGATGCTTCCTGTTAAGTTTGGATTTATTTGGCCTTTTTGCTACAGAAGAGAAGCCTTTTTTTAAAATCAGCCAATTAGAAAACAAGGACTGAATGTGGCAGCCATAATTGTACTCAAATCAAGATCAAAATTTTAAAGTTTACAGATGAACGACAGACAACATATTCCAAATTACCAAATTATGAAAAAAACAAAAATGGTCTTTGGGTAGGTGAGATAAAAAAAAAAGAAAACTTCACAGAGATCTTCTATAGTACTTTCTGCCAATTTTGATATATTTTTTTCAGTTAATGAGAAGATTTGAGTTTGACAAGTTATCACACATATTATGGAAAAGTAATGATGGATTATAAACTTATAAAACAGATAATTAATATATACATAAATATCAAGTAGTTCTACTAATGCTGACAATCATCATTGTATAATAGGGTTTCTTATGAAGATATACCCCATATCCATTTTCCAATCATTGTTAATGTTTTAAAGGAGAAGCCCATGTTTTTTTGAAAGTTATAAATATTAAAGCTTATTGGTCAATTGGTCATGAAAATCAAATTTAAAAATATTAATCTTCCCTTTTAACTATTTAAATCCTTGTTTTAAAATAATGTTTTTTGAATTTCCCCCGTCAAGGTGCGCTGCCATGATTGGTTTAGTTGTGACGTCACAAAGTCGGTTTGTAAAGTGAAAGTGAATAGGTAAACATTTGATAATCGCGTATGATGTCTAAAGAAAGTGAAAATTTGGGACTTGCTCCAAATAATTTCCGGCCAGAATTTAGAGAGAAAGAGATCGAGGAACTACATAGTAAGATGTCCGAATGCAGTAACATAGGAAGAGATTTACAGCACGAGGACTGGTGTTTTTGTCAGGAGTGTGGGGAAATGGATACTGTTGACACTTTTTGTCGGATCGGGGTTGACAAAAAACTTTTCGAACATTTCCCTTTTTCATTTGTGCAGTACATTTAAAAGCCTGACAGTATGGCATGATTTTGAAATGAACTAGTTAAAATTGACGGATAAAATTCTTTGTTTACATGTCCAGCATCAGTAACAAACCGACTTAGTGACGTCACCCGCTAATCGGAAGCTATCAGCAATAATCAATGAAATTATCACCATGGATGCCTTATAAGCAGGAGAGTTCTACAAGATGGCAATCTACATGGAATTTGAAGATTTTTGCACAGCCATGTGCATTTTACGCAAGGACTTTTTGTATTAAAAGTTATTTATTTTTATTTAGATAGGCATGATTTCTTATAGGAGGCCAGCTTATTACAAAGGTGGTCTTTCCCTTTAAACAAAATTTTCTGTAATTGTTCTACAGGAAGTGAAGTTGTGAAGCTCTTATGATATCACATTTGTTAATCAAATTGATTTTTCTGCAGGTTTGTCATTTTCCCTTTGAAGTTGTTGCCTGATATTTCCAGTATCAATCACATGTGAGTCTACAGCCGCGATACTAGAAAATATCAGGCAGGTGGTCATGTGATGTTGATTATGTTGCCAATAAAAAGAATAACAGATGTTTTAAAGGTCTCAACGGAGATACTAATGTTAATTCAGTCTCGACGTGCAAAATATCCGTTATTCCATATTTATTGGTTTCACTGTACAAAAACAAGTTTTCAATGGTATCATAGGGAACACATTTGTTATCCACTAACTTCTCCCTAATGTCTTGCTAGAATTGTACCAAACTTGCACAGATTGTCTTAAATAAAATGAAGTTGTTCACCTTCTATTTTACATTTTGATCTACCATACTAAAGCAGGGTTTTCAATGCTATCTTAGGGGCACACATATGTTTGCTGTTACTCCTTCCTAATGTTTTGTTGAAATGTAACCAAACTTACACAGATTTTTTATTCAGTCTTTATCAATAAAGAAATAGAAAATGAAGTATGATTGTCTTATGAGACATCCATCCAAAACTTAATTTACAAATATCTACAGTTACCACAAGGCCTTCATTAATGGACAAATATCCACACCTAAAAGACCGCCGTGGTGGTGTAAATGTTAGAGTCATTGCCTCGAGTGCAGAATGTTGTGGGTTCATTCCCCGACCAGGTCAAACCAAAAATTAGTATCTGCTGTTTCTCTGCTAAGCATGCAGCATTTAGAAGTAAGAGCAAAGAGTCAGAATAATGTGTCAGGGTAAAGTGGCACGTCTTTCTGTGGAATGTTGCTTTCTTGAGCTAGCACATTAAAAATTCGGCTCAGCTTGTAGGTCAAGTACAAAGCAGGGTTCATTCATCATAAATATGCTCTTGTCCTGAATATGCATGAAAGTCCCATTCAATCAGTCGATCAACCACACCATAATGCAAGCTGTAAAAGGCCTTAACGATTGATTGAATGGTGCTTAACGTCCAGTGGCAAATATTTCATGCATATTCAGGACGAGAGCATATTAATGATGAG
>JAULBM010353294.1:0-12073 GCA_032357055.1 Geukensia granosissima
TTGAGAAAATATCATCAACAGGACATTTTACTTATAGAATATTTTTTGGTCTGGCAACAAACAATTTAAATTGGTCCTTTAAGTAAATAATTTTCCGGGAAAATTTGCCTAACTTCCATCGCGATGTTTTACCTCTTGAGCCAACGATTGTCAGCAATATAATATTTAAGTGCATTCAATATATTGTGATATTAAATATGTTTTTTTGTTGTTTTTGTTTAAATAAACTAAGCAAAATTAAAGAAATAAAAAATCTCCCTGATCAGAGTTCTACTGTATTTTCCGTTCCGCAACTGATTTGACCTTTTTCTCCTTTACCCTATACCTTGACTGTGTACTAATTGCATTTCAGTCAAGTGCATGATATGGGAAATAGAAGAATTAAGAATTTCATGCTTGACTACATGAAAGTAATACATGTATTTACGTTCACTACTACCACATTATTGGCTAGTTTGTCTACGATACATCTATATCATTCTAAATTATTTTGAAGATAAGATATACGAATATCTGAATTTGTTTTGAATTTTTGGAGAAGAGAGGCAAGGGATTGTTGATCATCCTGTCTGCTGTTTACACCATTTTAACCATAGGAAAAAGAGCATCGTGAATGATTTACAAAAATCTGGCCAATTCACTTCGACAGGAGATGATATTTATGTAAAATATGTCTCATGTTCAGTATTCTTCCTGTTCTCAAAATTGCCGTGTCTGGCGACTAGTCCTTTTTTCTGTCCCTATGGTTTTTTTCGCGTCCTCTTTAAGCTATGTTATTTGTTTGAAACAAGGATTTGTTTTATTTTTGCCATTGTTTGCGAACATAGACAAAACAGATTATAATTTGAGTCCACATTTTTATCCTTCATTATTGATCTTGCATTGTTTGTTGTGAGGATATTAATTTTTCCTATGATAACTTTCCTTCTATAAATCTTTTTAATGGTTATTATTTTGAAAAAAAAAAAAAAAAAAAAAAAAAAAAAACAAATAGAAAGAACTACGTACAAAAAGGTAAAGAGCTGATTTCAAAAGGATGAAAATTTTTATATCTTAACCTTGCTTTGAAATTACATATATAAACTAAAACAACTATTATGACCTCTTAAGAACTTCAAGCCAAAATCAAGTTTGATGTAAAATGAAATTATTTTTTTATTAAAGATACCATAATGTAGACAAAACACTGTCTTACAACCTAACCAAAACAATACATCAGTAGAAAATCTGTTATCGATTAATAACCCATTTATTTTTAGGAATTACGGTATAATTAACAATCGATATTTAAAAAATTGAATAAAGTGATTTAGTGTTAATTTTTGTTTTGTATCCAAAATCAGCGCCAAAAATGTAGAAACGCTGGAAAAAATCTAATATTGCCGCAATCCTCTATTTTCATATAATTTTTCTCATCAAAATAACACAAAAATAGAAAAAAAGATCTCATTACGAATTTAACACGTTGGTGAGGGTAAGTGATTGGAATTCACCGTAGACCCATTAAGCCCATTATTTTTTTTATTAATACTATGCAGTTTTCAGATATCAAAAACTTTTTTGTCATAAAACCAATATAGTTTGTGACAAATAACAAAAACATTTTCAGATAATGCTTTTATTCCAGGGAACATTTCATGAGTCTTATATCCTCCGTTCTAATGACTTTTTAATAAAGAGACATAAACTGCCTACTTGGGATGGTTTTGATTGATTAAGAAAATGTATCAATTTATCTTAATATTTATCACTATAAAAACCTGGATAATCATGGATTTCCTATCCATTATTATCAAGATTTTAGATATTCATCTTTCAATTCTTTAACAAAATATGTTCATCGTTTCTGGCAAACTATAGACAGTTTTTTCAGGATGTTTTGATATGATCCAATCCAATGTATTTATAGTATTTGCTATAATTTTACTGAGCCATCGAACATTATTTGAAAACCTATAACGAAATTCTGATATTTTCGTTGTATGTTGTAGAACGAACCTGGTATTGAAAATCTTCCTAAAAACTAAAATCTAAAATGTCCTAAAAATTGAATCATCTTTTTAACTCGCTCTGAAGGAAAGGGGTATACTGTTAACCTGTGTCCTATCGTCCTTCCCTCCGTTCCTTTACCCTTTTAAGCTACTGTTAATTGCAGCATTGTTATATTTGAAGTTTTCTCATTTTATTTGTGATGTATTGTGCAATGCAAATTAATATGTTTATAATTGATTTTATTTTATATTTTATATTGTAGAATAAATATGCAAAATTTATAATTTTAAATCACAGCATGCTAATATTTGATGTCTGACGTCGTATCTGGCGTCGCCAAATGGAATGTGTTATTAAATTCATGTCATATCAACATATATTTGACAGAGGCTTAGATTTAATAAAATGTGCTTACACTAGTGTGTATTGGCCGATTTCAAGTTTCAGCTCGATTTGTTAAAATAAAGACGTTTTGCAACCATTTGAAAAATGAATATATATAAATAAATGAATAACATAATTACCTAGATGGGCCTTTTAGTTCACCGAATAACACAAAAAAAACCAAATTTTTTACTCTATCATAATTTTCATGAACCCCGCCAAAAACTGGTAAACTGATGGCCCCGATATTAAAGCAGATTTTGCCTCTTTAAGGCACCCGCTGAATTGTTCACATTCCAATCCGGTATTAGTTATTTCAGGTTAAAGGGGAAGGTTTCATTTGGTCACAACCTTCAAATGGAGAACGCAAACAGAGTGCTGTTGGATGCCTCTGAAACTTTAAAGGTAAAGATCCGTCTCCAGCTGTCAAAAGAATATTCTATATCAGCCGGCAAGATTGAAGTTTAGACCCTTAATTGTCTGGAGAGATAACTTTAAGCGAGGAGCAACATATCCTTGTGTGAGCAGTTTCAGTGTCAACGACTCAGGTCTGTCTAGTAAATCTCTGTATCGGACAACTGCTGTTGAAAAAAACGTATGACCTGGACGATATATGCGCCATACGTGGATCAGCTGGAATGTTACTGCTGACGAACGAGAAGCTGACTTTCGAAAGTTGAAGTCATTACGTTTTCATATAGTTTTGTATCAACCCACGTCTATTGTCTAATTCGATCTAGAAAAAGGTAGAGGAAGTGTTAGGATGTCTGCTATGACTTAATATCCAGTTGATTTTAGTAGATGAAGTGAAGATTAACACCGAATTGAGCATTGTTGTTAAGTAAGAGAATATCATCTTTTTAACGCAAGCTGAAATTAAAGCTTCGGGTTAACTTTCTTTCTATTTTCTGTTATAGCTCTTGAAAAAAATTTGCCTCAAAGAAGTAAGAAAAACATCGGCGAGAAGAAAAAAAACTCGATTAATGCCCACTTGAATACCGCTCGTCTACAACTCATGTACCAAACTTAGCATAGATGTCATTAAGAACAACCAAAACATATTAAAATATCCTCCCCTGCATATTTGTCTTTAGATTTTGTGTTTTGTGAAGAAAATATGTTTTAGTTTAATTAACAATGATGCATTTGTTCCGTCTTTTGAGAAAGCAACTTTGAATTATATCTTTTAGAAAAATCAAAGTTTTTTTTCAGGTCTTTATAGTTCTCAAGTATCCGGATTTGATTGATGTCACTCCTATTGCTGTCTTGGTAATGGTTAAACTGAAGTGAAAAGTTTTCAGAGTGGTTTGATGAAACATTCGGCAGACCCAGCAATAAATCGCTGCTTGTAAGGACACTTAATATGTTATTTTGGTATTCATTACAATAAAGAAAAATCATTGTCTTTAATTTTGAAAGGATATTCAAAAGGAAGACAAAACTGACACGTGACACTAGTAAAGATTTACTTATATCTATATAAAATAATGTGTGTAAATCATTTTTTTGCTGTCAACATACTTTAAGCGATGTATCTTGTAAAAAGTTGCAAAAAATGTTGTTTTTAATTTTCAATTTGGAATTGCAGTTTCTCTGTCGTCAACAGCATCAGCACACGAAGGGCTAGAGATAAAAAAAATCAAATATTTGAAGAAAAAAGATACAATTATATATTTGTTAATGTTACATTGTGTTAAACACTCCTAATACAAGATGAGCATGGGAGAAATGTTCTTTGATCATGTTAATCAAGGTTATCTTCTAGTAGAGAAAATTTGCACCATATACATGATATAGTACTGAAAGTTAAACGACAAGACTGGTTGTACGTTAAGTTTGCCTTAAAAGGTTTGACACATACCGTTCATACATTTCTAATAATTCACCACTAACAGATTTCATGTTGGAGGCCGATTCCCTTATCTTTTTAGCAAGCTCACTTCCATTTTTGATATCGCCAGCAGCATCAATTGTTTCCCAGATGCCAAAACCTATTCCAGCTATACTTAATGCCCCAGAAAAAAATTTGGCCCCCACCGAGGCAGCTGGCATAAACCTCCCTAGAAAAAAGGGTGGTTTTGGAGCCGCGGCAGTTGACGCTAAACCAAATTTGGCACCCTGTGCGAGCGCTGGAAAATCGCTCTGAATCATTCTTGTTATAGCAAAGAATTCTTTGTACGTTCGTACTCCTTGGTAAATATTGTATAGTCCCTTTTTTGCCTTGAATGCTGTAACAGCGGCTTTGCCAAACATTTTCACCGTTTCAAAAGTTTTCATCATTGTCGCCTCGTCTGTGCCATATTTTTGCAAAAACTCGAAAGCGTCAGTCATTCTCATCATGTATACAGTAAGAATTTCCTGTAAAGTCTGGGATCTGGAAATAACACTATTCGTTATCTTTTGTGCTTCTTCAGTCTTACTTTTGTCCCAACCATATTTAATAATGAATCCTGTTAGTGATGTTATTCCCCCCGCACCCGCCATAACAGCACCTCCAACGGTGGCAACTAAACTGACTCCTGCTGTAAATGGTGCCAAAGCGAGTCCAAAAAGGCTCATCATACCTCCAGCTATTCCCAATCCTCCACCCGTTGCTCGAGCAATGCCAGTATCGTTTGCAACTTTGTCAAGAACAGCTGCAAACTCATTCAAATCTGCATATGCCTTTTGTACAGAGGTCCTATAATCAGAAATACTGCACCCAAGACATTTGTTTATGCATTCAGAGTCTTCTAGGATAGCACTCCAATAAAAAACAACTGATAATGGATCATCGTTCTTGGGTTCATTGTTTACAAGATCATCCATAACAGTGTCTCCTCTGTAAATAAAATCGAGGTGCGAAAATTTTGCATTTGACATGTATTAAGAAAAATCATCTTAAAACATGAATATGGAAATAGTTGTAGAATTACAGCTAATTTAAAAAAAACCTGTAACACAAAACGAAGATGGCGACCAAATGCAGTGATAGGCACTGTGTTAGCATATTTCTTCATTAAGAGCATACAATGTAGATATCATGTCTTTATGGCACATACTCGATATTCTTTCTTTTTAACATGGGAAGTATCTTGTCCATTCCTGATTGTGACGTTACAGTGGAAAAATCGTGGTGAATGTCTTGAGAATGTAATTCCTGCATAATTTCAATTTTAAATTTTATCACGGACTATTTAAAAGATTGCAATAAAATGCGTTGTTCCTCTTTATGATTCATGGATTGAGGTTCACGTTAATTTTCACTCTGGCAAACACATTTTAAAATTTTGTCATATTTAAGATTTAACAGAGTTTTGATGAATGATATTGCGTCGACGCTTTGTAAGCGAACAATAGTGAAAAATCTAAGAAATTAATTAATTTGATGCAATATTTGATTTTATTCTGTCGATTTTAATATAGATCGAACAAAAACATCACAACCAAACTTTGCACAATAAAGGATCCATCAAGTGCAAATATTTGGTTAAATTATCTTCGTGATGTTTTTGTGCGATCATGTTTATTTTGCACAAAACACCTAAAAATTGAGAATTTCCACAGAAAATGTATATTCTTGTCAAAATAGTCAAATATACCCTTTCATTTTGTCGAAAGACGACAAGTATACAAGAAAAAGTAATGAATTATTAAAATACGATTATTAAACAGCATTTTCACAAAAACTTATCAATGTGTAACAAAATCAAAAATTTGGGCCAAATATGGGGCTTAACCTACATTGTACCTACTTTTTAAAATTTCACTTTTCAATAATCTTATTAAACAGAAAAGTTAATAAATTATCAAATGAGTTTTGAATAGTAATTAAAAATTATACTTACAATTTTGGTTCAACAGTCCACTCCTGGTTTGTACTATTTTGGCTACTAGTTTGAGCTTTGATTGATCTACACATTTGTATTTTTCTAGTTGCATCATCTGCAGAGAGCAGTAATCCGCTTTTATAGTTTACAAAACTGTTGTCCTTATGACTTAAAAGATAAATTGCATGATAAAGCAAATGGTTATGCACATAATCTGAGGCATTTTCGTTGTAACTGGCATAAAAAGAGGTAAAACTGATATATAGTAATATATTATATACCTAGTAATATACAGTGATGCTGTATCTCAATTGTACATGGGATATGTCCCAAATAGAAATAACCGAAAGTTACTAAAATACTGCACTCCAGATGTCATTTTATTGTATATCAACGTGATTCACTCATCGTTTCGACTACCATATTTCGTATAAATAAGAAGCACTTTTTGCAATCAGACATGTCAGATAGTTTAAACAATATTGATCTATGTTTCAATTAAAAAGAGAGTATAGTTATCGGACAAGATCGCGTTTAAAGATTCTAATGTGTAGGGTTCCATGTTATGTAGATAGACGCTAAAGTGTAAGTGTAACCTTCAGCGTTTGAGGTTGAAGACTTGCTTTTACTACAATACACCAAAAATTGCACTTAACAAGATTAATATTTATGCTTTGTCAAATAGATGAAAGAAGAAGTAGAACTGACGAACATTTAACAATCAATTACGATATTATTTGTTGGAACGGATGATATTTCGAAAACAGGAATTTCAAAATAGTGGAAATTAAAGACAGCGTTATAAAGAAAGTCTTTAAGATTTGAAGTCATGTACTAGGCGCTACCAGTTTGATTATATTGTGAAAATTCATCAAGAATCTAAAATATAAAAGGACACATAATGTTCTTATACATATTATATAACATGTCAAAACAAGTTTTAAATTTTATTATTAAGTCATGTGTTGATTTATTTATTAGCTATGTATATAAGTTTATGTTCACATCATGATGATATGAAAACGAAGGAAGTTTCTATTTTGTCTTCCCTAAAAAAACTATTTCTAAAATACAAACGACTGTACTTTCAACGGAACAAAATTATTTGCTGATAAATAGCGGACTTTGCGTTTACTAACGATATCCCACTGATATCATCTTCTTATCCTTTTTCTTTAAAATGTTTCATTTGTAAAAACATATTTTTTCACTTTGTGGAAAAGGATTGCACTTAAACAGTTTTCAGTTTGAAACTAGAATTACCCTTTTAGGTTTTGATAACAGTTTTAGCTTTAAATTAGACTTATAGAAAACAATATATGCAGTTTAGCCGTTTTATATACTTCAAAAAAAAAAGAAGAAACAAATGCCCTTGGTAACGCCAGTAACGTGAAAACGCCGAAAATACAAAAGTTGACACTAAGTATTTCGCGCTTCCGCCATGACACGCTCGAGGGCAGCAAATGTGATATATATGAGAAATAACACTAAGTAGTATAATAAAAAAAATTATGAAAAGGTTGTAGAGTATGTCAGAAATTTATCATATGTTACCTCAAAGCAGTTCAGATCCTTCATTAGAAATCTATTCATTTTATTGCTATAAAAGGCTTCCATGGTCATTCTTGATAGTCAGCCCACACGCTTATTTTTGGAAATCAAATATTATCTCAAAATCAGTTCAAACCCATACCCATAAACCACATCCATCACTTATTTTAAAAGCTGTTGCAAATATCAATGCAGTACGTCTATTTTGGAGCGGGGTTTTGTAATCCTCGATTTTGGAAAAACTATCTTTAAAAATTAAAATATCGGAAAAGGTATGAACAATTTTTACATTTACCTCCATTGTTGGCTTTTTTCATCGGAAGGCCTAGAAACAATCACGGTATCGTTTCTTATGTCCAATGCAGTCTTGTAGCAGGAGATAATTCTACTTCCATCCCATGTCCAAAGTTGGTTTTTGGTTCCTATTTTCGTAGACAAAACAACAGAACCAGTATCATCTGCTGTTAACGTGTAACCACCTTTGTTGACAATATAGAATTTTTGAGGTGTTACCGCCATTTTGTCTACAAAAAATTTTAATTCTTGAATGAATTATATTCAGAATAACCTCTGGTGCACTTACTGGGATACTACACATCTATAATGTCTTATTACCTGTAATGGAGCGCAGATATCATTGAATATTTCAATTTCGACGTTACCTTCGTTTGAGTTCCTTAAAATAATGAAAAATGATTTTGTCGAGATTATTTTTAAAAACAAATATAGAAATCTAGGTAAACATTCCGATTATCAAACAATATATATTGTGTTTGTTAGAATCGTCACGTAACGACTTATGTTGATCATAACAAAGAATGGGCCTTGTCAAGTTAACATTAAGAAAAAAATTTCATTGAATTGTCAAGGGAAAAATTATCAAATTATTTTTTTGGTAGGCGGGAAAAAACATCATTGAAGTAACTGAATATGATATAAGTGGTATTTTAGATTGTAACTTAAAGAAATGGATTTAAATGAACTAAATTTTTCTTTCGGTAATGTTTTTATTGGTTTTTCATCAATTTGTGACCAATCATGCGTTTGTGACCATTGCTCCTTCGTTTTTCGTTTTTCTACATACGCTTATGGCATTTTTTCGTTCGTTAACTTACATGACTTACAAACAATCCAATGTTCTATTTCCCACGCACAGTAAGGTCGTTGTTCGTTTATACTTTGAATCTCTTGTTTTTACTCCTGGACTAAAAACAAAAAATGCAAAATAATAAATGCAAATTATAAATAAAATTTCTATAACGGTAATAAAAAATGAAACAAATAATGCAAAAGTTGAAAGCGCTTGTCTTAACTAAAAATTTTAACACTTCGGGTCCAAGTCTTAAAAACAATTCTTCAATTTATTTTATGCCTACAGGCAATTGGAAATCATTTTGCTACAAGATAAGAATTTCATGGTCAAACATGTTAAAGGATTTAGAGATAAAAAAATAAAAAATATGATTTGCGTGTATGAAAATACGCTGACATGATTGGTTGAATTGACTTCCGGTAGCATTTTTTGATTTCGTTTATTTTTCGAAAAACGATGTTGACCGAACTACGTTTGACTTCACCTTGTAAATTCCTACGCCGTGACAATCAAATGCAACAAACAAGTTTGAAATGAATTAATTTGAATAAAATTCAATTACTAATTACCAAATTTAAAGAATTATAAGGATTAAACGCCATTTTAAAGGAATTTATTTTAGTATAAACGGCACCAAGTCACTCACAAACATATCATAAAAGTCCTACGGACATTTATTTGTTTGTGAGTGAATTGGTTCCGTTTATACACAAATAAATTCCTGTAAAATGGTGATTAATCCTATAATATTTCAGGTCCAAAATATATGGATTTTCATTCTGAAGAGGTTGGCAAATATGTATCACACCATTCATGAAATAGAACATTATAAATTTACCTGTCTTTTATTCCTCCAATAAACAATGTTATTTGTATACGCAATCACAAACTATTTATTTATTTCACTAAGTACACATTGGACTGCAATTATCAAATTTCAAAATGGTTGCCAGAGCAAATAATTTTTTCTGAATGGTCCAAATTTTTAAAATCTTCATGTTAGAAACTGCCAGGCCAATTTAACATGGTTTAGGAATGATTGTTTGGTAAACACCTGTTGCAAACTGACAAGGGGTTAATCTGATTAATTGTCTTGTGACATGGCTACTATTCAACTTGACCAACCACCATGATTTGCTTGGAGAGTTTTACCTTTCTACTTTTGGGGTCAGGTAGCTATTAATTCCCAAGATTTGTATATATACCAGGCAAGGTAAAATTAAAATAAAAGTACCAAACATATTCAAATGGCAATAAATGGTTTTAAATGTTGATGAATAAGAGTATGTGCAGTATTTTGATTTGTATTGGGATGAATGGTCAGTTTGACAGTTCAAATTAAATAAAACATAATTTGTTTTAATAGAAAATGTTTTCCGTTACCTTTGTACCTACTACATCTGTCTCTCTATTATAGGTAATGATAAGAAGGTTGTAGAAATGACGTTGACATCAATTGATATAATAACATACCAGCAATGATCAGTAATGAATCAAGGAAAAGGGCCCAAAATTTTGTGGCTGGAGGTAAAAATCTTGTTTCTTTGTCAAATTAAAACTTGAAAACTTACAAACCAGTAATGATTAGAGAATAAGCATGTCTTTTTATAAGTATATGTACATGTACAACAAGATTGGTATTAAAGTAAACATTTAAAGATTCAACAATTTTCATACCACAATTATGGGTTTGCTGTTGACCTTGTCATCAATCTTATTTTAATGGTATTTTGTGCCTAATGATTCCTAAGATCGGCCAAAGAATTTTTTTTACAGTGTTTAGTGATTTTTTTATATAAAAGAGGTCATGGAGCCCAAAAAGCAATTACTTGATTACCTTAGATACCAGAAACTTTTTATCTAATTTGGATGGGATTTTTCATTTTCATTAAGTCATGAAATCTACCAGTACTATCTATATGAAAACTCATGAGTTTTTCAAAAGAACATGTAATATGATGAAATTTTTGTTAAATTATATATGCTACATTGGATACTTTCTATGTCATTGATTCCCAGTGGCAGTTAAATGTGTTCCAAAGTAAATTTTTGTAAGTACAAATTAAATACCAGTAAATTGCATTTCATATAAATCAAGCAATATAAACTCAGAAATTGTTTTATGCAAATTAAGTATTGTGCCTGTTTACTGTTATTAATATTGTGATTTCCTGATATGTACCTCATACAAATAATGATACCAAAACTGAAATGAGAGTTCTAATTATTGCAATTTATAACTAGCCGCATGTTTGGCGGCAACAAAACATCACAAAAATATCTGAATTTACAGTACCAACAAAAAAACATCACAAAAAATTTCTGAATTTACAGTACATCTAGTACATATATATATATAACACTTGAAAATAATGAAATTTTGTTGGACAATCTTTGAATCACGCTTCTGAATTCTAACCTTTGTAATTTTAATAACCACAGCTGGAAAACTTGGTAATCATAGACATACATGTATAAACTGATAAAGAATTTTAATGTCAAACTACTGGCTAAAACATTATGGACATATGATATCCCTTGTGAACAATTCTCATTTAGTGTAGTCTGTTGATCATAAAATTTCCCTGACTAGCAGTTCAGAAACCACACCTCAGCAGACAACAAGATAAGTGAAAGTGTCCTTTTCTATTTTGATCTTGCCTTTGGCTTAGATAAGGCTGAGGGTTTAATACCAGCAAAATATGTTTAACCCCACCACACCACATAAATCATATGCCTGTCCCAAATTAAGAGTTGAGGTCATTGGTTGGGCTTTATCTTACACTTTATGTATAACATTTGCTTATTTTGACCTATACATTTTATTTGTTGGGACTATCTAGAGCTTGTCACAAGGAGTGGGATTCTGCCTTTGTTGAAACAAGGCCTTGTGATAACCTTTTAATTCACCATTTACACCATTTTTTACAGAGATGGAGTGTGATCTCCACGACATCTATCTGTGTCTTTCCTTTCGTATATTGTAGAAATATATCATGATAATCATGATAGATGAAAAAAGGATGAATCCATTTTTATATAAGACAATTACCCGGTAAACACATGTCATGTAAGATTAGTTTGTCAAAATTCTTGTTAGTTTTTAGCTCACCTGGCCTAAAAGGCCATGTGAGCTTTTGCCATCACTTGGCGTCCGTCGTCCGTCTGTCGTCCGTCCGTCCACAATTCACATTTTAATCTTCTCCTCTGAAACCACTGGGCCAATTTGAACCAAACTTTGGTG
>JAULBM010353305.1:0-12072 GCA_032357055.1 Geukensia granosissima
TGTCTTTGGTTTGACCCGGCCGGGGATCGAACCCACGACCTTCCGCACTCGAGGCGAGCACGCTACCCATTACACCACCGAGGCGGTCGTTTCAGCTAATAGAAAATCCTTGTAACTTTTTAAACATATCTAACCTTAGTGTCTTATTCAATGAGGGAGATCATAGACCTTACTCAACTTACCTGTGCTAACCCTAGGTAAGACAATAATTTAGTCTCCTTAACGAAGGGTTTGAAAACTTGTGGTTTTCGCTTCGTTTATTATTACTATAATTATTATCATTTTTATTATTATCATTACTATTATTATTATTATTATTATTATTATTATTATTATTATTATTATTGTCGTTGTTGTTGATGTTGTTGTTGTTGTTGTTATGTTATTTCTTCTCTTTTTTAGGCTGATCTTGTCTGGTCTTTTTCTTTTAGACAGATGCTTCATACTCAATGAAACTTAATTTTCAAGATGGCTACAGATCTGTATCATTGTCATGGAAACAGATAAACTACGTAATACTGATATTGCAATTTCACACAACTTGGACAGCAGGTCTTTACGAAACTTTATTAGGATGGTCCATGCAAAAGTCACCCGCTGCTATGGAGACTCTTTCTTCTCCGCAAATCTTGTTAGCCTGTTTTCCCGGAAGGAAGAGTTTAAAACTCCAAATAAAAAAATTCATTATATTTTCATAATATTTCCATTGTTGCAATGGATACTGATGGATTATGGAAAACTTTTTGATTTTATCCCTACCTGCTCAGTAGTTTTATACAAAACATAAAAGGAGTGATTTTTACATTATGCAAAAAAAAAAATATAAAATGATTGAAGAGACATTGCGAATTTCTATGGGAATAAAAGACGGGTACAGGATTTTTTCTACAAATTTAAATTGTTTCAAAATTTCCAGAAGTTTAGCCCACTGAGTGTAAATGTGCAAACAAGTCTAAAAATTTTCAAAACGGCCCCGATTCCATGGAAAAAAAAAAGGGATTAATTCTTTTGGGATATATTTGTGGTCGCTAGACGACAGTTTTAATTACAAATGATTAACAATTATCTCCTTTTTGAAAGAGTGGTAGCTTAATAAGTAGGATTGCCGAATGTGCTCTAAAAATTTTCATTGATTGATTAAGCATTCACTATAATGCCTGTTTTGCGAATAAAAATTATAATATTTAGGGTTTATATGCTTGTCATGAATGGTAAATAGAGTTTCGGCAATATCAGGATGTTTTGCTTTCATTCATGCATTTATTGATTTTCTGAGTTAACTTATTTTAATTTGAAACAGTGGTCTTAAACTTTTTATCTATTTTACGGGTATCAACCTCCTCCTTAGATCTAGAATCCATCTGTAGTTGAAAGGTGTATTTCAAGATGAGTGCAGCTCACAATATGCAAGTCCTTCTAGAATGATCAATGTTTCCAAGAGATTTGTTTTCAACTGAATTTAAACCTTTCGTAAAGACACTGCAGCAAAACCTTGTTTGAACGAGAAATTAACCTATGAAAAGTCAACTTTTGAAGTGTTATCAATATTACGATCCTGTAATACACGAATGTAATTGGATATTTAGGTGTACTAGGTGACTTATAGGTTTGTGTTTTTTTACTCGTATTCTGGATTTACCTAAAATAGTTGTTTAAACTCGGGAACGTCTATGTGGCCTCTTCATACGTTGTTTATATTTCTTCTTTAATGTTTTTATGGATTATTACTTAATGACAGTGTGCACCTTCTTAGTTACGTTTCGACCAGAAGGACATTGACTCTATACTCCAATTGAAATTCAAGCAGGGTTTCATCTAACAAGCTCACCCCTTTAGTTATCGTGGCGTTAATACGTGCAAAACAATAACCTCTAACTTGTCTTTACTTAAAACACGAAAATATAGGTACTTTTAATTTTTTGTTCAATATAATCTTAAACTCTTTTGAAATATTTTGTATCGTTTTGTATCTTTTATATGGAGAGAAAATGATAATATAAATGAGCATAATATTCCGTTGAAAAAATTGATGTTAGAAAAAGCATTATTTCAGTCCGCTAGCATGTTATTAACTTATAGCATAAGTTTAAAAGCGTTTTATCTGCGCTCTGACTATCTTTTGTGTAGCAATCATAAGACCCATGTATGTTTATTTTTCTTGTTTTGTGTTCTATTGTACTTCTTCCTAAGGGGGTACCCAACACCATCACGAAAATAAATTTCACCCGTTTAATTTTATTTATATTGTAGACATTAACTTTGATGAAATAAGGAAAACATGAAAATTTCGAGAACTTTGAACCACACATTTATCTGGAATTATTTTAATAGATATATTGTAATTTCATCTTCAATAATTTTCCTCGCTGAGATGCATCAATTTTAATATAAAAGGATGCTTGATTAAAACGTTTAGATGATTTTACAGAGTTATTTCCCTTAGGTGTTGGGTACCCCCTTAAATGAGATCATCAATTGTTTTTCTTTACAACACTGGCATGTCTTTAGATTATATATTTTAGATAGACTTTTCTGCTTTCTATGACTAATTCTAACAAATGCATGAATTGACCTTTCATTGAATTGTCTATGGACAAAGAACTATTCTATCTTTCAATTTATTTTCTGGACTTACGGCATTGTAAATTAAAACTTGTCTGGTCTGGGTTATAATCGCTCATGACTAGGCCACTTTTTACATAAACACGAATCGTAGAGTATAAAGTTTGCCATTACTATATCGCAAGACAATAAAACCTAGAAATTCAAATATTTGTTCAGCTAAACATATTAAATATGTACGTTTCATGAACTGAGTCTCTTACTTTTTACAGGTCTTGAAAACATCCCTTGAAGGAATCTTTACAATTTGTATAAAATGCAATATAAAAAAGATTCCAGTGACTTTTAAATATCTCGGGTTTTTGATATATGCTCTAAGTTTTTCTCCACTCACCTAGAAAACTGAAAAATTTTGTTGTTTTCCATTATAAGTTTTTTGCTCACAGGGCTGTCTGCCTCTTCGCTATCTTCGAATTCCTTTTACAAGTAAGCTTGGTGGTACAAGAAATGCAAAAATTAAGACATTGTCGGAACTTTAATATTTCACAAAAATCCTCAATATTCACATGAACAGAGGACATTCAATGACACCTTGGATGTTAACAACACAAAATTATGTTGCCGGTAAGATAGTTAAATTTCTTTCTAATATAAATTTACCAATGTTAAATAAATGTGAAAAATTTAGGTATGCTATATGTACATTTCAAGGAGTAATCTCTCTGTTGCATTAGGACCGAAATATAGGAAGTCAAAGATTCAAATATAGCAAAAGAAGCACTCAGATCCAAACAAATCGACATTGGAAGCCAATCCGACGGCAGGGATAACTACTAAGTGCAATACTTTTGGAGGCCTTTTCGTATTAAAGTGTTTTTGAATTCTAGCAATGCAGCAAATTTCTGTAAACCATTGTTTGATAAATTTCATTTTAATTCCTTTTTTCAGATTTTGTGATTGCTATAAGAGACAATAGCCAAAACATGAGAGAATCAGTACATGAAACGTACAATAATTTTAAACTGTCTTTACCAAAACAATAAATCAAATTATATCTAAATATACCCAGGAAACATTTTCCGTTGCCTGTCATTGTGTAATCATAACAGTTAAGATGTATTTATAAGTTTACTCACGAACCATTTTTTACTTCTTCAGATAGAGAATTGAAAGAAAAAATTGATCTTTTTAATAACGGAGGCAGCAGTACAAAATGTTTATTTTGGAGACGAGAGAACGTCTAATAATTCGGAATCATCTGTGTTTTCGTCAATCGTCTAATTTTGTGAAGTAGCAATATTATAATGTTGCCATTCAATGTCAATTTAACAATTTTCGTCGTTGTAGGAACATTTTTGGAAAGACTTTAAACAAACACAAATTCTTTGAGGTAATTAATAATTTATATTTGAAAACGTCTTGACTCTCTGGAGCATTTGGAACATTGTTATTTTTCACAAAATATCAGGAAATCAAAGTACTCTGAATACAAGAATATAGAACATACTGTAAAATACAGTGTAATTTCATTATTTTTTCTATTTGAAAGGATGCAGTTAGTTTTGTTACACCACTATCCAAGGAAAGGGGTACCAACAAACATGTTTTACACCGCCACATACTTTTTGTGCATGTACACGGCCATGAACCTGTCATCAAGTGAATGTTGTTGATTTTATGTTTAAATGTTACTTGTTTTACATTGAATACTTATCAGCCTGATATGTATTTTTTCAATATCATCACTTTTTTCGGGGATTTTTACAGTTTGCCGTAGGTTGTGGACATTTGTCTATTATTGAAGACCTAATAGCAACATGTAGATATTTGTAACTTAGACTTTTGAATGGCAGGATCAAAGACAATTATACTTCATTTTCCTTTTGCTATATTTAAAGTGTTTGTAGTTTATACAAATGATATGATTAATATTGTTTTATGAGGAAATTATGAAAGGAAGCGAAGGAAAACGAAGGGCCACACAAAAACAAAAAACTCTTTTAATGACGCCTCTACAGTAAAATTTAACATCATCTTTTACTGTAAAAGTTTCACGTTTCAAATTGATATAAGTCAGCCTACTGTGTTTATTTCTGTTTTTATGTGACTAACAAGAATAACTTTTATTGCGATGTCATTGTCTGCTCAGGTTTAAATGCATTTGTTGAGCTTTGGTTTTTGAATTATAAGGGCTTATATAATTCACCTATATTGTTTATTGTTTATTGTTATAATAAAATGGCTTCATTAACGATTGGTTCTCTCTATTGCAGGGGTTATGATGTAAAACGAAGAGATATTTTTAACGATACCGGAAAAAATTTGATATCCTTATTATTGTTGATACACACTGTGATGAGGAGAAAGAGAAACAATGGCTCCATTAATGGGGATTTAAAGCCCATTTTAGTTCCCACGCTTATCAATCAAGGGAAATTGCCATATTAATGAATAACACCTTTACATATGTTGTGCATAAAGAAATTAATGATGAGAGTGAAAATTTTATAATCTTATATATGACCATTCAGGATTATCGATTGACTTTCGTCGCTATTTTTGGCCTCAAATTATGATAGTCCGATTTTGATCTGGATACAAAAAAATTATAAAGCAAAAAACAATGTTAAATCTCATGAGAAAGTAATTAAGATGAAACAGTGTCTGGACACTGTAGGTGTATGGAGGGCGAATAATCCTAATATAACAAGATATACCTTGAGGGGGCAAATTTAAAACAAAATCGCCTGGACTATTTCTTAGTATCTTCAGATTTTGAACTAGATTTTTTAAAATGTAGAAATAGGTGTAAGTTATTGTTCAGATCATTTTTCGGTGCATGTTACTCTTAGCAATGTTAATTCTACAATCAGTCAAAAGGAAAACGGGTTTAGAAATTTGATAATAGTCTCTTACAAGACAAAGAATATGTGACAATAGTTTAAAAATGTATAAATGACACAGTTAACCAATATTGTAGGTCTGGTGTTGAACAAGACAGAGAATTTTCTGTCAACCCTCAATTTTGGGGGAAAATGTGCATAAGTCAAACAATATCTTACTCAGGTCAGTTGAAAAGGAAAAGGAAATAAAACAGAAGACAATCTAAATAAAGAACTTTTAATTTTACCCAAAAATAAGAAAATTTCCCTCAGAAAAATTAAAACAATAAATTCAAAACATAGATTAAAAACTTGTTCAATAAAGAGGAAAAAATAAATGGTATAATGGCAAAGGCTATAGCAAGATGGGGAGCGGATGGTGAAAAATGCAATAACTAATTTTGCAATCTTTAAAAAGACAATATTAATGAAAAAATACCCCTAAATTGATTTAAGAAAATGGGCATGAAATAACAGACCAATTTAAAATTACTGATGAGCAAAGATATTTAATGAAAGACTTTTTTCTTCCTCGGATCCAGATATTAACATAGAAAATGAATCCCTCATTTTTATCCAAACAATCCATTAAAATGAACTGAGGAGCAAACAAAATTAAGCTGTAGGAAAATTAGATAGGGGAAATGTTTATGTGTTCTAAAAAATATGAAAATTGAAAAAATCACCAGGTCTAGATGGTTATACAGCAGCATTTTGTAATTTTTTCCAAAGTTATATAAACGAATTCTTAATAGAATCTTATAATTTTAATCTAAGAAAATAGCATGTTTCCTATACGTCAGAGACAGGGGCTGGTAACATGTATTCATAAGGAAGGGAAGTCAAAATTTATTCTCTACAACTGAAGACAAATCACAGTACTGAATGTGGATATAAAATAGCATCAGCTGCACTTGCTAATATGATTACACCATTTATTAAACACATGATAAGTGAAACCAAACAAGGTTTTGTGAGAGGAAGATACAACGGGAAATGCACTAGACCTATATTTGATTAAATTGAAAAAGTGGAAGAGGAGGATATCCCTGGTCTTTTGCTTTTAATAGACTTTGAGGAGGCATTCAATACTCTTGAATGGTCATTTATTTACCGTGCTTTAAACATTCTTGTAGATTGGTACAAGCATTATATAATAACTCGCAAAGCTGCATAATTAACAACAGTTATTGCTCGTCTATTTAAAATAAAAGGAGGAGTCCGCCAAGGAGATCCGTTGTCTCGTTATTTATTTATGTGTCACTAGAACTGTTGAGTGCTTCTATCAAAAGTGACCCTCATATAAGTGATATTAAATTAACGATTCTGAGTACATTCTGAGCCAGTATAATGATGATTCGTCGTTATTGCATGATGCAGATGAAATGTCATTGGAAAGATCTGTATTTATTTTGGACAATTTATATGAATGCTCTGGTTTGAAAGCAAACATGGACAAAACAGAAGCTATATGGGTCGGCTCAATGAAAAACTTTAGGGAAAACATTTTGCCATATATAAATATAAACTGGAATACTTCAGGTTAATTTAAACTTCTTGGTTTTAAATTTGATTTGAATAAGGAGGATAAAACCCTAATCAATTCCGAGCACAAAATAGAAAAAAAAATCAAATCCTTATCAATATATTGGATATATAGAGACCTTACAATCATGGGTAAAATTACAGTATTAAAATCTTAAGCTTTGAAATGATAATTCAGTCTTTAACCGTACTTCCAAATCCACCGTCCTACATAATAAATTCAATTCAGAATTCATTCTACTCATTCCTTTGGATTGGGAAACCAGACAAAATTAAGCGAAAGCTTCTAATAAATTCCTTAGAAAAGGGGGACTGAAAACGCCTCATATACGATCATTTTGTTATTCATTGAAAATGACCAGGGTAAATAAACCATTAGATCTTTTTATGTCTTATTTTGGAAAACTCTTTTTGTTGATCAATGCAATAATCGAATAACATATGAATGATGTTACTTCATTGTGTTGAGAAATTATTACCTCATTTTAATGTATTCTGGAAAGATATTTTCAGCAGGTGGTGTAAGCTCAATGAAGAATCCATAGTCAACCCTGAAGGCATTTTGAGCCAACATATATGGTTTAATGAATATTTGATAATAAGTGATGATTGCTGTGCTACCATTCATGGAGCCAGACTGGAATATTTTTACAAACGATTTGCTTGACGAGAATTGTCAATTCTCTTGATAGGAGAATTCCAAGAATTATACCACATGAATGTGAATTTTTTTAGTTATAATCTGTATTAGATATGATCCCCCAAATCAAGGAATATTATAATCTCACATTCCGAGTGTTTCCAGTGAAAATTTTGATTTCATAAAAAAATAACAAAAAATCCAGCCAGTTTTCCTTTTAAAAAATTCATGTCCCTGGTTAGTGAAGAACCACTTTAACAACAAGAAAAATGGAAAAACGATCTAAATACAAATATAGAAAATTGGAAAAATATTTTCAGAGCCCTTACCTTTACACAAAAAAATAGCAAATATGTCACTTTTCAATATAAAATGTGACAAGAAATACCAACGGGATATTCGAGGAAAAGGGAAAATTTAAAAGTACTGACAAACTCCGGAGAACAACGAGGACAAGACCAAAACGACAAAAACACAACACTAAAAACTAAAAAACAAATGAACAACATGGACCCCACCAAAAAACTGGGGGTAGATAACAGAATCTTAAGAACAAATAATCTCGTAATGAAATGCAAACTGAAACAAACAAATATTTGTAGCTTCTGTAATGAAACAAAAGAAACTGAAATATATTTGTTCTGGGAATGTACAGTAACTAAGAAGTTTTTGTTTGAATTTGTAAAAATGTTATGTAATGTTATGTTATGTAACTAACTTTGTGCGAAAACTGTTATATTGGGTTGTGAAAAAGGAGGCACTTTGATTAACCTTTTGATCGTTCTCGTCAAGTATTAAATCTATTCCTGTAGATTTGCAGGTTCCACCGTTTCCCTTAGTGATGCTATGAACATGAACTAAAATACATACAAACTAGAATGCTGTCCACAATCTTTTTTTAAACCCCGCAGCTGTAGAGAAAATTACTACAGAACGGCAGCCCATGAAAGATTTACTAAAATTTGTTTTGTTTTGATGTTTTTCTTCTTCTTAAACTGTGTGCCCATGGCACAATTATAAAAAACAATAATTAAATGCAAAAAACCTTGTTTATAATTTGTCTGCACATCTAAAAATTAATTGTTCTATAGAAATTAAGACATAATAGTATACTAGCATTGTGTATATTGAGAGCATGTATATCCATACGCAGTGTAATTAAGGCATCTACAATCATCTTTTTTCTATTTTGTTTACCATTTGTTTAATTAAAGAAATTAACGCAAGGCACTATTTTTTAAAGACCTTGTTTCCTGCCCCAAGAAAACTTAGTGAATTAAAGGCAACAGTTTTACGAGAAATTGTGCAGTACACAATACATAAAATATGTGAATTATGTTTTTCTAGTATATTTTTCATAATGAGGTGGCTTTCGAATAACTTGTGAGCAGCAGCGCTTTGTGCATAAATTTAATTTTAAATATTTAATGAAAATGGGATTCCAAAGTTTTAAAATTTTAGAGCTTGTTTACTCTTTTAAAAGTCAAAGGCTAAACTCTGTGTCACACAAATGACTTGACAATCGGTTACAAAAGAGGAAAATTGAAAGAACATGTCAAAACAGAATTCACTAAACGACCTTTTGAATTTGACACGTGTTTTTGAAATCAAAAGCGTATTTTCAAATCTTGAAAACATTTGATGAAAGGTTTAACAATTAATGTGAAAACCTCAATATTTGTGTGAAACTTGTCATTTTTGGACTAAAAAGAGCCTTTATTAATCTCGTATAAACTGCTATTTAAAAAATGAAAGTATCACAACGTGGTGCCTGTAAATGCAGCAAGATACGACCGCAGCATATTAACATGTAAAAGGTGAACAAATGAACCTTTGGGTAAGTGTGGACAGTGTTCGTTAGTTTGCTGGACACAATAATGTGCTTCACATAGTAAATGCTGAACACAATAATATGACTTGATCAGTGATCATTTTGACCCCCATTATCCTTTTAAGAAATGTTGTTACTTATGTTGCATTGCATTTAGCATAAGGAATGATTAGGAAAAACCAAAATAAAAAACATGAAAAATTTAAAAATTCCTATATCATGCGAAATTGAAACTTACCCGATTTGACTTCTTTTATCTTAATTGTGAGAGATCGAAAATATCGATTTTATAAGAATTTGATCCCCCTACATTAACCCCTTTTAGCCCAAAAACAGTGAGAAGAAAGAAAACTGTTGAAATACTTCTGAAAGCTGTCATCCTGAGTAATCAAATGCAAGAATCAGATGAGAAATAAACAAATATGAAAATTAGACAATGGCCATTTTTGGACCAAATATATCTTTAAAAGTGATAAGTGATCACGCCTGTGGCTTGTTATTTTGGCTTTGTCATGTGGTATACAAAGAAATTCCTATCAAAATAGGACAAAATGGGAAACTTATATTAAAAAATTCTCTTAAAAAATCCCTTTTGAACCTTCTTAAAATATCACCCAAAACAATCCCAATGATATTAGAAATCAGTGTTATTATTTAAAATGGTTTCAAATAATAGAACACAAGTTATTTAACAGAAATCTAACTGTTTAAGGACGACACCGACGACATGCCCATTACATAATACGACTGTAATATATTTGCGGTTGTATAAAAATGTGTTCGGTGCTTATAATTTTTTGTAAAAGTTTCAAATAAATCTCTTTGAGAGAAAACGAGCAGTTGAAAATAATAGGTAATGGAAATGATTACGGATGAACAGCTATCTTCTCCTTTGAGTAAAATTTTCCAAATCTACAAATTCCAGACGTAATCAAAGGTGTAACCGCACTGTTCTTATGCGTTTGAATTATTCATATATTACAATCTTGTTTTCAATTAACCATTGACCCGTTTTCTATATTTCTAAATGAAATTTATCATCAAATAGTCTTTTCACAAAATAAGAATAATAGAAGTTCTGGTATACACGTACAGGAGAAGTCGTAAATATCTCGGCAAAAGTATAAATAGAAGGAAGGTTCAAAAGAGCTTTTTAAAAAAAGACTACCGATATTGTAACACATTTCGAAACTTCTTTAAACAGTATAGGTATTTCAAAGAATAACCTCTCATCAGCAGCGTAAGAACAAAAAAAGATGTACTACTAATGTTCAATTAAAATAAACCAAACAGGAGGAATTCTACCAAGTGCAGTGCAAAAGATTAAACCCTTCCAGAATTTTAGGGTTTTTTAACAAGAATTTATTTAAAGCAACAGGTGATATACATGTCGGACACGTCTGACAATTGGCTTGGTGATACAGTTGCAACGTCTTATTGGTTTTAAAATATACAATATTATTGATATTGTCTGTCTGCTGTGAATTTCATTGGGGTTTATACTAATTTTAAGAAGTAACCTTTCATTAGCAGCAGTATGATTACAACATCAGAAAGGCGAGATCCAACAGTAGTAGAATCAGTAGTCAAATCCAAGCCAAATCGAAATAGTAGACAAATCAAGCGGAAGGAATTCAAACATTACATAGTAAAACCGAGATTCAAAAATCGTAGAAGTTCTGAAATCTACACAAATCGGAATAGGAAGCCAAACCTTGTGGAAGGATCTCTACCAAAATTATTTAAAGTGGTTGAATGTCCAGTGTAGAAGACACGTGTGTAAGATCCAAAGTACATAGTCCAGAGAGACAAGACAAAATTTGAAATAGACACGAGAGTATCGAATCAGCTGCGAAACATAAACCCCGTAAGCAGGGGAAGCAGGAATATTGCCACATACATATGGGAAGTTTACCATAGGAAAGTTGAAGTCATCCCGTTTGTCGTAAATCTTGAAAACACGTTTTCTCTCAATTTCGAGGAATAATACAAAGCAGAGTTTGTTGAGTCTGTGGTTTCCTTAATTTCTAGTTCGCTGGGATATAATTGGTCAAGATTTTCACTGAATGTAGGATTATTCAATGACACAACATCATTGATATAGCGAAAAATTCCAATTAATTTTAAGCCTAAATGAAAAGACAGGCAACATAGTGAATACAACAGCCATACAACTAAAGGACTGACTGTCTTCACCGATTAATCACGTCAACCTTCAGTTTAATAGGTCATCAAAGAAAAGAAATGCCAGATGCCTCTTTAAAAACAGACTTTGTCAATAAACCAAGAACAATATGACGAAGTTTTTATATTTTTTTATTTTTGAGGTTTCAGTATTAGATTATCTTCTACCGTGAGCGAGTTTATTTACGTACCTAGTATAATGTAGTATCAGAAGCAAAAACGTCAATGCCTTGAAAATACATAGGAAGGTTATCAGCGTGTACAAGAAATAAAGACGAAAACGAAAATATTTTTACCAAACTAGAGGCTCCAAGGAGCCTGTAATCGCTCACCTGACTCAAAGTTGTTTTTGCAAAGTCTGGCCATGGTGGCAAATTCCCAGAGGGTCCAATATTAAACTATGATTGGCCATGATGGCCCTAATGGAT
>JAULBM010353316.1:0-12072 GCA_032357055.1 Geukensia granosissima
TTATGTAACAAAATAATATAAACATTTTACTGATTTCAAGAGTTATCTCCCTCAACCCAGGTCTACCACCTTAATATATGCGGCAGTTTGAGAATTGACAACCTTGCTTCATAATTTTTAAGTTACTAACATTTGGGTGTCTACATTTAACAACATAACAAAACACCAAGTATCAAATTTACTAATAAAGACATTAAATAACAAACACAAAGAAAACCAGGAAGTTCCAAATCAACAAACTTATGATTTTTTATTTTCAGGCAAAAAAAAAGAGGTGACTGGGCAGGAGATATGATTTTGTATAAACATAAAGTTTATGCTACTATCACAAATTTACCTTGAGTTCTTTACTATATCTGTTAAGTTTCTTGTAAATGGACTGAGCTGTATTCTCCATTGTTTCAGTCTTAATCTCCTCAAACTTGCTAACCTTCCAATCGGCCCACAAACCTTCCCACTCTTTGTTCAGTGTCCAAACTGCTTCAATGTGTTCCAGGTCCTAAAACAGCATCAAACGGTATTTTTAGTGTTTGGCATAATTTTGAATTTTCATTAAGAACAGTCAATTTTATTTCATTTTTGATCAAAGGAGTAAGCCCCTTATTTGGCCCAAATTTTTGATTTTGTGACACAATAATAAGTTGTTGTGAAAACGCTGTTTAATAATCATCTTTTAATAATTCATTTCCTTTTCTTATATATTTTTCATCATTTAGACACAATGAAAGGGTATATTTGACGAGAATTTAACATTTTGGGTAAAAATACTCAATTTTTGGAGGTGTTTTGTTCAAAATAGACATGATCGCACAAAAACATCACAAAGATATTTTAACCAAACATTTATACTTGATAGATCTTTAATTAAGCAAAGTTTGGTTGTGATGTTTTTGTGCGATCTATATTAAAATTGACAAAATAGTATCAAATATTGCATCAAATTAATACATTTCTTAGTATTTTCACATTTAAAGCATTTTTTATGTGTCATATGACCATTGTAAAACTAATTAAACTAAAAATTCTGTTTCTTTTTATAGACATTATTCAATACAAAAAATATATAATAGTTGATATTTGTCAATTTTCATTTTTTAGCCAAATTCTTGGGCCAAAAATGAGCCTTAATGACCCTTGTCCTTTTAAGTCGCAAGTATAATAAAATTTAAAACGTATATATGTACTGCAATATCCACACTCAACTGCGTTGACAACAATCACCAGTCGCATAAATGATTTTTGATTGGGAAAGACCTTATCATGAATTACACATAAAAAAATCATTATTTACCTAAAAGTAAGTAACTTCATCACATTTTCTTAAACTTTAATTATTTTGGATAATGGTGATGTTGAAACTTCACATGATAACATTGTTTCTGACTATGATGGCTTGCAAATACATTCTTTGCATGTTATACATTTGTAATTAAGAATCATGACAAATTTATATTCCTTATGTATTTCCGTCTTTGCTACCAAATTTCTTTCTTGTTTTGCAAAAAAGTCGTCATGCCTGATACATGTAGTTCTTGTCTGGTTGTTTTGCTGGGGACAACAATCCAATTTATAGGAAACACAGATTAAATTGTTTTTACGATTTGCTATTCGCAAAAACGTTTCTAGGATTCCTCTGTTATTTCATGCAAATATGTTGAAATTACCTTTATTTTGCTGGTCAATGATAACTAAATTTATCATTAATGTTTCCATTTCACAATGGACGGGGTAAACATATTCATAGTTTTCTAACAGCATCATGTCCTATCACGAAATACAGAAATTATTCGGTTAACAAATTTCAAAATAAAATGGATCGGTGTTTTTAATTATAACAAAGGATTGACCAAACGATTGCACCGTCTATCTTTTTCTTTTATTAAAAGACAACAGATTTTATGAACGATAAAGAAAAGAATTAAAATAAAATTATTCATGAATTTCTAATCCCTTTTCGTGCTTGTCGCCTGGGACAGACGTCTTTTTAAAATTTAAAATAAGCACGATTTTTTTCCTGTTTTCAGTTCGAATTTTTTCTGGAGGACATTTGATCTTTTTCCGGTGTGTTTGTTTACAGTTCAATATATCACATTGTGAGATTTCTGTACGCTTTTTTATAGTTTTTTGTACTGGCGAACAGTTTATATTGTATTTTAAAAATACAATGCATAATCGTTCCACACGTAAACTAATAAACTAATGGCAACAAGATCTAGGAAATAACTTGGACCATACGGATAAAAGCAAAGATGCTCCAGAAAAATTAAGTTTTTCGATAAAATATCTTTTTTACGGTTTTGTTGGAACATTTCTTGATGAGTTAATAGTTAAATTATATAATGTGTTTTATGGTACGATAGCCGGTGAGGGTCACTTAAAAATTATGTCGTAATTTCGACATACTATGTCGAAATTAGGATATCGTAAGTCAAAATTATGACATAGTTAAGTAAAAATTATAACATAAAAGTCGAAATTACGACATAGATAAATCGAATAACAATATAGTTAAGTAGAAATCACGACATAGTTTTATAAAAGCATTTTCTAAAAGAAATCAATCCAATAAGATATCCCTCTAAATTGGATAAAATTCCCACAAAACAGAAGTGTTACATATTATTATTGTTACGGTTACCTTGACTAAGATTCAAAGCTTCTAGAGTCAAATTTGACAGGAGTTTTTCCCTTTTCTTTAACGTATTGTAGTATAAGTTTTTTATGATCATATGAGGGAAACTAAAGTTAGATTTCGGAAACAAATTTTTGTAACATTTTTTTAAACATTACATATACGGAAATAAACAGTTTACATGTGTTATCTCATGTTCTAACACCTGTCTATATATTTTTATACTGGCATATGTACAACCAATGATATGATACTTAAACACTAAATCCAATTGTAAATTTTTGTATTGACACCGTGGTAAAGGAAAACTTGCTTTCTTAATCGGTTTCTTTTGAATTCTGAACCAGCAGACAGCAATTGCAAGTACCCTTTCGAGGTCGATACTTTTGCTGTATCATGTATTCGTATTAATTGTTTTTTTGTTTGTTTTCAGTATCGACTTCAAGTATTAAATCCGTTTTAACCGATTACAGTGTGTTTTCATTGCCGTTTTGATATACCAATGTCCCGGGTCAAGGGAAGGGTTGAGCGCTCACAAACTGGTTTAACCTTGCCACATACTTAATGTGCCTGTCAAAAGCTAGGAACCTGTAGTCCAGTGGTCCTTGTTGTCTAATCAGTAATTTATTGTTATTTGTTTACTATTTTTTCAATAGATTAGGTCGATTGTCGTGTTGATGTATTGTTTCACATTTTGTATTTTTGGCGCATTTTACAGTTTGGCTAATGGTGTGGTCTCTGGTTCATTATTTTACGCAGTAATGGAAGTTGTAGAGGTTCGACTGCCATTAAGTGGATTGCTGTATCATGCATAATCATACCACATCTTCTTTTTTTAAATGAAGCTTACCAATTTAAAAATGATCGCATGAATCTCACGGCTCCCTTAAACAATGTATCCACAGGGGAACCACGTTGACATTTACACTGGTTTTTTGCTGGTAGATATATTAATACACTGATTGCATCCTTACACAAATATTAATACATTTGGCATTGAATCAAGCCTGTCTTTCTTTATGTTAATTAACAACACAGTATTTAATCTTCAGACATACATCTTGTTGTGGCGCGGGATAATTTGTCATCCGGAATCTCACCCAGACTTTTCTTTCAGTAACTGCGAGCATTCCTCAGATATATTGTCTTATTGCATGTAATTTTTCTAAAAATATATTAATTGTAATAAAGGTTCTCTCCAGTCGGATTGGGGGGCGTTTGATTTTTATAGTTTGTCGGTTTCTGCTTTTAATTTCTTTGATTGTTTCCTTTGAACACTTGTTTAGAAAGGGTTGGGTACCCACTAGTTAAACACTAGTTTAACCCCAACACATATCTGATGTGCCTGTCCCATGTCAGAAATTGTGGTCATTGGTTTGTGTAATCATGGATTCTTACATTTATATTTTCAAGTTGATTTCAGTTTTTTAAAGATTGATTAATCTTAGAACACGCTTTGACAGATATATGTCGGAATTTCGACTCTACAACGTCGTAATTTCGACAAAACTTTGTCGTTATTTCGGCAAAGTAATATCGTTATTTCGACATATTCGTTGTAGTGATTTCGATATATAATGTCGCAATTACGACATAATATTGTTTAAAGTGGACCCTAACCGGGTTCCGGAATATAAAATGGTAGTTATAATTACATCACCGATTTCCGTTTTTGAAAGACCAGTTATGTATCATTTTCATTTCTAATTTTGTTGTCTAGTCTTATCTTTCATATCAACCTGTAGTTTTAACAAAATAAAACTTTTGTCTTAATTTTTGCTTTTTTTCTTTTGTACTCCAACCAAAAGAAAAAATACAGAGGGAACTTACAAATCTAGAGATCTCAAGAATGCCTTCAGCAAGGATGGAGTACCACTTCTTATGAAAACCTTTAAATCGCTCTAGATAAAAACATTTAAATTAAGTAATATAAACAGTCCGCCAAAAGTTAAGCGTCACCTTGGGTTTGATAATATTAATCAGACTAAAATGGTTTAGACGTTTAATTTGCTGGTAAACCTTTATTTCTTTATTAAATATGAATCAACGACCTTTATTAAATCAGTAACCTTAATTCACAAAGGACATTTAGGGAACATATTGACCAAAAGTCAGCAATACAAAAGAGGATTTTAAATTTCACTTTGAGATGATTTTTTCAAAAATTTCTTTTCAAAACAATACAAGTAAGGTATAAAAAGTAATTTGAAGATACCAAAGGGGCAGACAGAAATCGTTAAGTCGAAAGACAGACAAGACCATGGCCAAAAAATGAAATGAAAGACAAACATAGAACACATAGCACTACACGGATAACTTAAGCTGGAGTAACAGGAACCCTACAAAAACCAGCGTGAGTTCAGGTGCTCCGGAAGGGTAATCAACTCCTGCTCCACTAGTGTTACCCGTCGTGTTACTCATTGTAGTAAACTGTCATTTAACGTTAAGATCGTCAGTATCTGGTATTACCCATGCGCTTCCGTTATAAATGTTCAACACGCCTCTTCATTTCCCTGGCCAAACGCCGAAACCTTTACTGTGGAAACCTCTGCCATTCGGCAATAAGAGCGACCCGTTATTCATTCAGGTTTTGACATTTCGGTTGTTGCTGATTGATTTTGCGTCCGATAAAGTCCCATACATTCTCGATCAAGTTCATGTCCTTTGACATAGTGGGCCATGGAAATGTTTCAATGGACTCTGCTTCAATAAAGTCCCTTACAATCCGGGCTAGATGTGGCCTAGCGTTGTCATCTTGGAACACCGGTCTCTCTGCATATGTATGATTCTCAAAATGAGGCAAAACATGGCTGTCCAAGATGTCGTCTCGGTATTTTTGGCCATTCATGGTACCGTCAATAACCTGTAACTGAAGCTTACAGTCATTTGAAAAGCAGCCCCACACTGTTACGCCACCACAACCAAATGCAGTAGTTCCATGAACGTTGTTGCTGTTCAGTGCTGTATACTGCTCCCTCCAAACACGCATTCGACCGTCCTCAGGCTTCTACAGAAACCGGCTTTGATCGGATCAATGGATTCGCTTCCAACTCTGTAGGTTCAAGTGACGATGGAGTTTTTACCACTGTTGGCGTACCTAGCGGTGTCTATGAGTTAATTCTGGGCGTTTCACTGGTCTACGAGCACGCAAACGAAAACTATACAGTCTGCGAACAAAAGTTCTTACACTTATGCGACCACCAATCGGCCACATACCTCTCAATTGCAATGTCGTTGAAAATGGCGGTAGTCTGGCTTGACGAATAGAGTAACGGTTTTCTCTAAGGGTTGTTTTACGCGGTTGACCGGATCTTTGGCGGTCTTCGACGGTTCCTGTGTGTCTATAGCGTGGTAAAAGTCTGATAATCACAGAACTGTTCACTCCAAAATTGGCTGATCTTCGGCGATTACTTAGGCCGGCGCCGTTCATGCCAACCGCTTGCCAGCGTTCGGCGATACTCATTTTTGTCTTACCATTTCAAAAAGCTTTTTCAAATAACCATTAAAGGAAACATGTACATGTAGTCAGTCAAAACAATTTTGTGTTTAATTTGAAAGCATGATTTGTTCGAAACAGGTTTATGAAATCTGATTTAAATGTTAAATGATTTATCGATTGACACCTTAACTGTATTTTTCATAAAGGTAACGATGGTAAATTTCATGCACATGTATTAAATGTTTATTAAATTGCTTTATTAGAAAAATATATTGGAAAATAATCTGGTGATGCTTAACTTTTGGCGGACTGTATATGATACTGCTTCTACCTGAATAGTAATGTACATGTAACAAAACATATACTAGTAACACTGCGGCAAACATATTTTCACAATTCCTGACTTTGGTTAGGCATATGAAACATGTGGTAGTGATTAGCTAGATTAGAGGGATTCAACACCTATTTCAGCGATTGATGAAAAGTAGAAATCAAAGAAAATAAAAGCAGTAACAGACGAACTATAAAAATCAAATAGACATTCATTTAAATCCGACTAAAAATACCTAAAATACAAAATTACCAATGTTAAAAAATATGGAAAATTTAGGTTTGCTATATGTACATTTCAAGGAGTAACCTCTCATCAGTAGCATTAGAACCGAAAAATAGGAAGTCAAAGATTCAAATATACCGAAAGAAGCACTCAAATCCAAACAAAATCGAAACGGGAAGCCAAATCCGACGGCAGGGACCACTACTAAGTGCGTTACTTTGAAGGCCTTTCCGTATTTTCAGTGTTTTAGAATTTTAGTAAATGCAGCAAATTTCTGTGAAACATTGTTAGATAAATTTCATGTCTGACAAGTGGGCTGGTGATATATATTTTGATTCAGCAATAATTGAATAAACAGGACTTTTTTCTACTCTTAAATTGAAAATAATAAGGCTGCCTGTAGAGTCTACCCTAATCAGTATCAAAAGTAGTTATATTGATTGTGAACATGGAACAGATTTCATTTGATGCTATAATGAGATCAGTTTATATGAATGTAACGTGCTATTGTCTCTTTCAATGAAACAAATTAAGATAAAAATGCGTTCTAGCAAAACGTTAACCCTCGTTAATATTTTAATGTCTAGCATGGATATCTTGTTTATGGTTTTTAGTATGGCTTCGCTATCTTTTTCTTCAAATTTGCCTTAAGTACAACTTAACAATGATGAAATATTTCTATCTTGCAGCTGCGACTATGTTGTAATACAGCGTAATAACCCTAAGAGATACGGAAAGCGGGAATTATCCTAAGAGATACGGAAAGCGAGAATTCAGCTACATATTATAATAGGAATTATCACACATTAAAAGACGAATATTTGTTTTTTTTCTTTGTCAATCAGTATCGATATCTGTTTAAATAAAAACCAATAACCTTACCACTTGTTTTCTAATGCCGGTATGACAATGATAAAAGATATATTATAAAAATTGGTCTTTTACCATCTACAGGTTAAACTTAAACCGCGAAATTATATACTTGTATTAGCACTTAAAGGTTGATGCCTATTTGTATCCAGTAGTCAGCATTTCGGTGCTTTTGTCACTTATATCAAGTTTTGATAAAATATTGTATAACTATGCCGTACATCGCAGACAATCACAAATTGAATTGTTTGTAATTATCATGTAAGTTGGCTTTATGGTGTCCTTTGGAATGTTTTGGCATTGTTAAATGGTTCAACCGATTGGTTAAAGTTTATTTACACTATTTATTTGCAGGCATTTACCTTCACAATTGTATCGAAACATGCTGGTTTCTGGAGTGTTCTTTTCCGGCATAGTAATCAGTTTTGACATTACATTGTTTTGACTGTGGCATTGCTGCTTTCACTCGTTATATATCAAATCTTGCAAGTTTTGACGCTATTTAATATTTTCAGATAACTGAGCTTTAGTAATTTTTCATGGTTTTTGTTGTCGGATTATTTTTGTAATTTTTTGTAATGTTTTGTTACGATTATTTTCAAATTATTTTGGCCTCTATTCGCTTTGTAAATTTTGAAAAAAAAATTAAAATTGCAACGGTATTTACACATGGACTTTTTTGGTACCTGATTAAAGTAAAATTCCGTTAAAAGGTAGAGATATACTTCATCCGAATAATAGGGTTTTTGATTCGCTTGGTTAATTTACATGAGGACCGAACGTTAAAGGCTGTCATAACTTTATTTGCGACAATTCCAATTTGAATTTATATCGAGCCTAAAAAAACACAATGCTACTTAAGATGTGCATTCATATAAATAAGCTTATTAACATAAAATACAAGTTTCTTACAATTTGATAGACTACTTACTTAAATTTCGATAGAGAAATGCAAAGATAAGTCTAAGGTTGACACATTTGACAATGGGTCCGCCAAGAGATGGCAGCAAAAAATTGTTTAAATCAAATTAAGTAGAAGAGAAGATTGATTGATTGATTGATTGATTGCTGCTAAACGTCCAGAGACAATTTTTCAGACATTTTCAAGTTAACAAACAATAAATCTATATGTAGACTGTGAGCAGAGGACCGGTAAGTGATGGAATTTTGATAAAAAAATTAGTCTTGTAATTAACTGACAACCTACGGTTCACTCAAAATGAACTGTTATAAGGGGTCTCTGACGAGCTTAGTACTTGACATTTTCTAAAGAAGGGACGTCTTTAACGACTCCTCTGGGCAGAGGACCATTGATGCCAGTAAGGAGATACCAAGTGCCTTTTCTTTATCCGGCACAGCCTTTACAAAGGGGAGTTCGAATATTAATATACCCGCTTGAACGAACTTGCATCTTTCTGGCAGGGTGTTTTACCTGCGGGTGGAGAGACCGAAGGGCCCATTTGCAGACCCCGGGAATAATGAGAAGACAAAAGGGATGCAAAAGTATATAAATTTTCTTAGTTTTCTTTTCGGTTGAAAAAAAAAATGATGAGATTTAAAAGAAAGATGGAAATCGATAGTTGCAGAAATGAATTAAAGCTCTGCTGCAAAAGATTGATTATGTGGCAATGAAATTCCCAGAAATGATGCCTATCCCGCCCGTTTTATGATTTCTCACAATTTTTCTTGTGAGCAATATAATTGATATATGCCAAGAGGACAAAAAGTGACCAATCAGTAGATTATCTTACCGCAAATGACAATGGAAAATCCAACCTGATAGGTTTAGGAATTACACTAAAATCTTTTAGGTCAGATAATTCGTTCAATAAGTTTTAGATCTTTAGAGGATGAAAATTAAAAAGTATAAAATGAAATAAACCATTATAAACTTACATTTACAGATTTTGTTGAGCATGTTTACCTTCACCCTGATTTAGCTTCTTTCTTTGACTTATCGCCTTGAGTATGTCCATGTGACATTTACCACTCAATGTACTGTAAAATTGTATAAATTTGACTAGCACTTGTTATTTGGATTAAGTATGATTAATTTACCTGTTATATTTATTACACAGTTGGTTATCGCGTTGGGAAATACTTCGATTCCTTTTCTACAGAAACGTCTCTGGATCGTCGATATATGAGATTAACCCATCTCTTGGCATGCAATCAGATTTTGTTTTTGATTGAATGAAATGCAAAATGCTTATATAACGATCTGTATTAGTGTCAGACTTTGTTGTGCATTTATCGCACGCTCATGTATTACGGAACACGATAATTTTATTGTATGAATTGTTGGCTCTTAATAAGATGTAATTTATCAAGTGACTAAACAAACCAGCTTCCAGAATCTAATATTGTTTAGTTATAAGAGGAATAGTTCATATAAAATGTATTGCTCTCTGAAACACACGGCATCGTTTTCGTGTGGCCTGCTTCTGGCAGGACGAAATATAGAGACCACGTGTTAGTGTCGGCGCCACACTTTCTAATCCACTACAACTCGAAAACCATTGAACAGACTCGCAGATTCTGAATTATATGACGTGCAGTGATGCACCTCCTATTTTTTTCCAAGAAATCAATATTTCAAATCTGGCGGCAATTTTGACGTGTAAGATGCAGTGGAAAAGGGGGGTACCATTTCTAATCTTCTGCTTATCCTTTACAACCGCGGTTGAAACTAACCAAACTTTCAGATATTTTTTATCAATAGGTGTAGTATTGAACCTTTTATTTAAATTGCCCAGGAAATAAGTGCTGTAAATTCTTTATGAGATAATGACATGCAATATGCTGGAAAAAAGGAAGGGGGCCTGTAACAATTTTTATCAACAACTTCTTCAAAACCATTTTTCAGAAATTGACTAACAGAATTTTTATCAAGTGAGGTAGTATTGAACCTCTCATTTTATTCTCAAGAAAAATAACTTTCTTCTGCGATTTGACTTGTAATAAGCTTGAAGTGAGCGTCATTTCTAATCGCTACCCCCACCGTCCCGAGGCCAGGCCGTTCGGGTTCTCCGCATGCAGGTTAAATGGGCGTCCGTTAGTTTGACCGGGATGTATAATTACGTTACTCTCATTCGCAAAAGTTTTGCAGGGAAATGAATAGGCACTATGTATCTCCGTCCAGGATGCACTTGTCCTCTAAGAGGGGCGTCCCTGGTTGTAGGAAAATATAAAATAACGATTCGTCCCCAGGGAGGCGTGAAAGACGTCTCGTGTTTAGGAAATGCCACGTTCTAAGCACGTTCAAGACCCCTGTAACAGCTCATTTTGAGTGGTCAGTAGGCGGTCAGTAACAAGATTAATTTTTCCAGCCCTATCCTTGTTGCCCAGATATCATTTACTGTAAATTTGTACTGTAGTTTTTATTTGCAACATACTGAAAAATGTGGGGGAGGGGTATTACTGCTATTTCCAATTTCAGTTGTTAATCACAACTTGCGTATCAATAGGTTAACTTTTACAACAGTTTTCTTAAGAAATTTAGATTTTTTGTGTGTTGTTATATTTTAAGGATGTAGTGTTTAGCATCTATTTTAACCTGTCTCCTTTAATGTTTGCCTGACAAGGCAAATAGAGAGCAGGCGACATATGTCTTCCGGGAGGGACTCAATACTATATTTTTGTTGTTATCTGTATGAAACCAATGAAAATTAAAATAGCAAAATAGCAATATGTACACTAAAACAGATGACATAAATAACGACCACAAATTTATGTATTGCATAATATGATGTGCCACAGTCGTCGTCCATGAGTGGACACGTTGTTTGATATCTACAGATGGAGTCCGCTTGACTTGAACCTTTAAATATAATCATGAAAAATCTAGCTCTTAATCACAGAATCAAAGATTATATCCATTTTCTCCTGAAATAGTTATCTGTCGCAACTTTGCCATGTAAGGCTATGAAGGAAAGATAACTCAATGATGATTGAAAAGAAGAAGATATTATTATAACATTAGTAGTATTTAATGACTCGTTGAGAAGGAATGTGCAAAATATAAAAACTACAAATCATTAATGAAAATAATAAAATTAAAATTGACAATATGACACAATAAATACCTGGTAGTCAGGGTAATCGTTTGATAAGGTTAACCAGAATAAAGAGCAAGAAATCTATAGCCTACCCAAATTTATCTCTGGAGTACAGACATGAACACAACAGAGAGGAAACGTGTCGTTGGCATGGATGCCCCCATCAGATAAAGCATTTTCAATCGATGTCTCGACAAACAAAAAAGAGACATATGACGGACCTGATAGAGAGTCACGGTACACTTCACCCTGATTATGCTTCAGTCCATATATCATATCAATCAAACATTCAAGTCCCAACGATCTCAGACAAAAATTTAACAGGACATTCATTCAGGAGATTTAATTAATGTTTCGACAAACAGGAAGAAGAATATTGATTGATTGATTGATTGTTGTTTAACATCCAGTGGCAAATAGTTCATGCACATTCAGGACGAAAACAAGTTAGCAAACAATACATCAATATGTAGACTGTAACAAAAGGACCGGTAAGGGAGGGACTTTTAGACTGCCA
>JAULBM010353338.1:0-12072 GCA_032357055.1 Geukensia granosissima
ACAATTGGATATTTCACATGTTATTGTACATTCATACTAAGTCGGTTCATTTGATTTAAGGAACGGAATTCCTCCTTGTTGTAGAGAGCTGTTTGTTGAGATGTGGTACAGTCTCCTTGCCACTTACACCATATCCTATATTTCTCATTTTTTAAATTTTGATAAATTAATTAAAACAGCAAATTGCGTTAAATTATTAAGTTTTCTGTTTTACAATATATTATGTTTTTCTTTTTTCCTGAACGAAATTTTCATTGAACAAGACTGGAATACCATTCTCTTTACTGACGAGTCACGATTCCACTTGGACAGTCATGAAGGCCGACTTAGAGCTTACCGTCGCCCTAGGGAGAGATTCTCAGATCCATGCGTGATCGAACGTCGCGAATTTGGCGGGGGTAGGGTCATGGTGTGGAGAGGCATCACAGTAACTAAGAGGACATAGCTACAACTCGTTAATGGAAATTTGACAGCCGCCGGATACCGTGATGAGATCCTCTACCCGCATGTGATTCCATTCATTCAAAATCATGGAAACAACATGACGTTACAGCAAGATAACGCCAGACCTCATGTCGCCGAGTTGTTCAGAACGTCTTGCAACAGCAAAATGTCAATTTGTTGGATTGGTCAGCCGTTTCTCCGGATCTATCCCCAAATGAACATTCGTGGGATGAAATGGACAGTAGACTTCGATGACTTTCGAATCCGCCCGTTACATTGGCGGAACTTGGTCCAGCACTTGTCAACATCTGGAATAACATTCCACTAGCTTTGTTCGTAATCTGGTGTCATCAATGAGGCGATGTTGTGTTGCATTCATCGATGAAAATGTAGAACATACCCGTTACTAACGCTTGTAAATTTCGTTTTCATCATCACCGTCTTCAAAATGGCCGCATTTTGAGATTTTTATTAATCAAAATCATGCAGATAAAAGACAAAAAATGTTCTCTGATGATGTTCTTGTAATTATTGACAGAAATGAATATTTGGTATATATTTTAATTAATGCGAAAGCATTGCACAGTTTCCTTATTCCGTGTATTGGTTTAATAGTGTGATCAAATAGGTGCCAAAAGGTCTAAGCATTAGGTTTAAAATATACAAAACTTTTTTTTTAATTTGAAGAAGGATTTTAAGGCTTAATTGTTCCAATTTTGCTTTCCATCTGTAAATTTGCCAGAGACAGTAAATACCATGCCGAAGTGGTTGTATTTTTTCTCATTATCTATAGGTTGACCATCAAATGTAAACTTTTCAGTGATAATCTACCGGTGTTATTAAACACTACAACCTTAGTTTTTTCATATTAATTTCAAGTCTCCATTACAGTATTTTGATAGTTTATCTCAACAGTTTTAAGGCCAGATATGAAGTTTCATAGATCAAAATGAGATCATCTGCATATAATAAACAGTTTATTATAGTTTCATTTAATAAAACTGGACAACATTTGGCATCAACAATTTTGGTAAAATCATAAATAAAGATTTTGAACAGTGTTGGGATTAAATTGTCCCTTTGGCGGAACCCAAAGTCAGACGGAAAATTGTCAATTAATGTGTTATTGTCAGTTTTAACACACAAGGAGGTATTTTTATACATATCTTTTTATAACATTATAAAATAGGTCACTTATTCCAAGTTCTCGTAATTTGTAAAATAAAACCAAGTGCCACACTTTGTCAAAGACATTTTTGAAGTTAATAAAACATGTGTAAAGCTGTTTTTCCCTTGTTTTGTATATTTATCAATCAGTGTTTTAAGGCCAAACGTGTGATCATTGGTCCGTTTTCCTTTACAAAATCCTATTTGTTCAGGATTAATAATTTGTTGTTTGTTATACAATTAACTAATCTAGTATTTAAGATGTTTGAAAAAAGTTTACCTACAGATAGTTATTAGGGTCATCTTGGGTCCATTTTTATAAATTGGCACAATTAATCCTTTTGGCCCATAGCTCTGGGAATTCCCCGGTTCTTAATGCTTTGTTGAAAAGTTTTTTGAAACATTTAAGTAAATATACTTGACTTTGTTTTAGCATTTCATTAATAATATCATCAAATCCTGCTTATTTATTATTTTTCAATGTTTTAATTGCTGCATTTCTTTCTTTTTCAGTTATTATATAATCCAATTCTGTGAAAATTTTCTCTTTTTCTAGTTTGTTTAGAGAGTCTATAAATTCTTTATCTACATTTTTAGAGTTTACATGAAGTTTTCTAAAAAAAAATGCAACCATTCTTGGCCTGTTATTTAGGAAGTGTCTGTTTTTATATTGGATTCATTGCTAAGGGATTTCAGTGGGGACAAATATTCTGATGGACTACTTTCTCTTATATTGTTGAGTTTCTCAATAAGTTGTTTTCGAAAAGTTCTCTGTTTTACTTTCCTTTCTTTTCTGTAAAATTTTATAACACTAACGAAATTAACCCGTACTGTGGGATCTTTGTTATAAATTTTAAATAAATTTTCTTTTTCATCTAACTGTATACGCATATTTATTAGGGAAAGATCAAACCATTTAGGTTGTTTCTTTTTGAAAGATTCAGGTTTATATGGTCCAGAATTAATGCTGGGATTTATCAGCTGCTTTACATATTATATCAGTTAACTTGGTGGTCAAAATTTCAGAGATTGAGTCATCAGACAAAAATTGTGAAATACTTTCCTGCATTTTATTTGATGCAATAGTAGTCTGAAATTTAAGGGATGACTCGTCATTCCAAATATATTTTGGAGGTGTTGGCCGAGTATGTTCTACCATGGTATCCCGAGGATTATGAGAGGTTAATTGTCCTTTGAAATCGCCCATTGATCTGACATTTAAAAATGTGTGGCTGTAGTTGTTTAAACTCGACAGTCATTTTGGATGGGTGCTCCTTGGACAATCATGCAACATCTCCTTTTTTCACATTCATTGGGTCATCAAACGTATCCATCTAAACGTAAGGATTATTTCTCATTTTTTAAACAACTGCTACTGTTTCGGCAGTGTAATGGTTTGCGTGCTCGCCTCAACTGGGAAGGGCCGAGGGTTTGACCGCCTGCAGGTCAAACCAAAGACATATAAATGGATATCTGCTGTTTATATGCTAAGCAGACTGCGTTTAGGATTAAGAACAAAGACAAGTAGGTCCCAAGTCAGAAAAATTGTCTGGATTAAGTGGCAAGTCTTCCTGGGGACTGTTGCTTTCGTGAACAAGCATGTTAAAAATCCGGGTCAGCGTGTTGGTCTGGTAGAAAGCAAGAATCTTTCATTATCATTTTTTGAAAAATAAAACCTTATTGACATGTTATTATACATTTACATATACAAATAGGGTATTGTTGGAATTAGAATATATGAGCTTTTGAAACATGTCTTGTTTAAAAATAAAAAAAATCAAACATTAGTTGTAGCCCTAAACAATCAGATATCATATTTGGCCCAAATTTAAGACTTTATGACACACCAATAAGTTGATGTGAAAATGCTTTTTAATAACAGAGTAATAAAAAAAATCATAACGTTAACTCATATTATTTTCATGATTTTGACAAGACAACAAGACACATTTGACTATATTAAGGAGAATGTAACATTTTCTGTAAAAATACCAAATGTTTGAAGGAATTTTGTTCCAAACAGAAATGTCCCCACAAAAAAAATTACAAAGAAATTTTTAACTTCACTTATACATGTCGCACGTGATAAGGTTTGTCAGGTCGGTGGTTCTCACCGGGTACTCCAACTTCCTCCATCAGTTAAACTGACCGCCGAGATATGACTGAAATATTGTTGAAATTGGCGTTAAACCCCAATCAAAGAAACAAACAAAAGCATTGGTATTTGACAGAACTTTAACTGTGCAAAGTTTGGTTGTAATGTGTTTGTGCGATCTACATCTGTATCAAATTTCGTGCAAATCACGTAATTTCGGAGTATTGTCAGCTAAACGACCCTTGTTCTTTGCAAGAAACCTTTTGGTAACCTCAACTGCATACCAAAGCCTGTTGAAGTTTATATGCAGTATTTGTATATTATTTTATCAGAGATTGGAGTGGATTAAGTGTTATTGACCATATGCCTGTTATTTCAGTACAAAATTATGAAAAACCAGAAATTTCGAAATGTCGATTTTACAGTTGTGTCTGTGAACTTATACTGTTGAATATTTGGTTCTTTACACTATACATTTTTTGTAGTCCAGCCCTTCTTTTTGTTTCTTTTTACCCCTTTATTGTTTGTTGCGAGTCCAGTGAAAAATACATTAGAAGTTAAAAGTGAACAATCCAGAGACATGAAAAATTCGAAATAAATTATTAAAAAAAAGGAAACAAAAGGCACAAAGACTTGAACTTCACAAAAAGAAGCAGAAACAGTTGCATAGAAAGGGTAAGCATCCCCTGTAGAATCCTTAATGTCAAAAATAGTGTCAAATCGGGAGGTCAAATTCGAAAAAGTCGAATAGTAGAATTGGAAAGGAATATTATGAAACTCCTGTTAGAAAAAATAGGATCAGGTGCCTTAAAAGGAGAGCATCCACTTTCTCGTGTGACACCCGTCTGGAAACGAGAATTTGTCTTGTTTCTTTAACTTTGCACTTTTGATCTCTCGCATGGTATTATACACTGGACTTATAATACGTAGAAATACGCCGTCAACTCTATCACAGTCTGGTCTGGTTGCCTGCCCACATAACTATAGATGGTTATTTGAAACCAGAGGAAGTACAGAATGGAGGTATAGTGAAAATATTGATATTATTAAGACTATCTTTCGATTCATCAGAGGCTCAAATAGATTATTTATTGTTTAATTCTCAAAAGTACAAATCCACAGCACACACGCACACTTAACCAAACATCCACAATAAACAAAAACGATTTTTAAAAGTCTTCACGCTTTTTGTTACCATGCATTTTATGCTTTTTGTATATTTGACTTGTCAAAATCCATTCAGCATGCTCTCAACTAATCATGTTTATATTACAGTATTGAATTCGAGAGGGAACTACATAAGTTAGTTGTGTCTGATCCCATTTGTTTATTTCGACGAATAAAATATGTTTAAACTAAAGTCGGACAGGAACGTCTCCGTAGTGCCCATTGTTGGGAGATTTCAACGCCACCAGCACGATTAATATCCCTTCGCAACAACTCGTTAATGATTGGTCTATCGGCAGGCAGTTAAAGCCACATTTTTCTCCCCTACCTAAACAATCCAATTTAGCACACTTTTACTAGAAAATTCACAGGCCTGAACCACAGCCCACCCATGTTATAAATTATTGTCGTCATGAAAACGCACCAAATATTTGCTGCTGGACGTTAAACAACAATCAATCAATCGAGTAGGGACTTATCATAATTATATTTATCAGTTTTGTTTTAAAGGTATTTTTTCCATGTTAATTTCATTTTGAACACAAATAAGTCTGGCTGTTTTTCTTCCTACCAATCCATCATGGGACTTGCGTATTCATAGTCTCATGTTTTACATGCTTGGTTTTCCCTTTTTGGGATAACACTTTTTCACATCTGATTGATTTGCTATATTTATTTTGGCTGTATTTCCACTGGGTTTGTTGTTTTTTTCCCTAACAACCAAGCCCGTCCCTGAATCATTGAAGTTGTACTGCCTATTTGTCTCGAGCCTGTAAGAAAAATTGTTATTTATTTTTTTTATTGTCACTCGTTTAACATGGAGAACGAATTTTATTAATGCTTTCAAACATCTTTAATTAAAACTCGAAAAATTCAGGCCTAGTCGAGGAACAGTATTCTCCTTGATCATTTGACGCGTCAGCCATCGGCAGACTCGATAACGCCAATCATCATTCTTGTTTTTGGACTCACACAGTTATAATTCTTGTGTATGCAAAGCTGACAACATATACAAAAAAATATGGGGGTGGGGGCGCCATTGCACACTCAAACAGTAAATACATGTGTTTACAATACCCGTTTTGTTTTAGCCTTGTCTAATCAAACGGGAAAACTTTGGTTTCGATCAAATTCACATTCGAAATTAATATTTATTAACAACGGCAGATGAAACATGGGGACATTGCATTTCACCTTAGCGACCTTCGTCTATAGACTCAGGTTACAAACAACACATTCAACGTTAATCTCAACCGAATGTAACCGTAAGCGTCTTTCTTATATTCTCATATTTGATTGAATGGTGTCTCGATAAAACATTTTATAAGTAAAGTTGCTGTATTAGAGAAAAGTCATTTTTCTCTCACGTAAAAGAAAATATAAAAGATATACACATTGGACTTTTAAAGAGATGATTGATTCTGTCAATTTCTCTCTGAACATATTCTTCTCCGTTTTGGCAATATAATTCGTCAACGCAATTAAAATGGGCAGAAATTCTGCTCTTTAAATAACAGGTTTGATACTTAACTATTATGAATCTCAGTTGAGGACCTCATTACATAAAGATACGTCCACATCTGATATGATCGAAAAATTTAACAGACCTATCGACACCTTGACGATTTATTTTCCGTTAATAACTCAAATTATATTAAAAGACTACCGAGATTTATTCAACGAAATTAAACTTGAGAAAAACCAATGAAGAAAGGCCTGCTTATGGACTTAGATGTGCATATTTTTATCAAAGGAAAACTCCTCCAGAAATAAAAATATGTAAACAAGCATGTGTTATATACCATAAAATGACTGTCAAAATTTGCTATTTTTTATTTTTTCAGCGGGTGCTTAAAAATTAAGAATATCACTGTTAATTCTTCCTAAACTATGATTTCAAGGTTCTTGTCCCTGTAATCATCCATGACCTTGAATGTATACACAGCCTGGTCACCCTCATATATGATGTTGTACCATAATGGATAGCCTGGAACCCGAAAAAAAAAACTACTTTACCTCAGTCGTCATGCTTACACCTGCCTGTCAAAACTTGTTTTGATGTTAGACTGATGAATATTTTATTCTATCTTTACATTTTTTCATCAACATTTAGTTTGATGTAATAACTTCATTGTTATTTTTACCGTTAATTGGTCCTCAAATTGAGGTTTTGTCGCATGATAGTAAATTCAAGTGAATCAAAATGACTTAATTTTTAATAACTAAGAAGAATATCTTTCCAACACAGCTCTGTCCTTAACATTTCAATATAAAATGATGGATTCAACCAGGTCCTAAATCAGAAACCTTAGAATATGATCAATGTCAAAATATTTATCAAATCATTTCAACAAATGATGAAAGGACTCAGACATAGTCATCCTTGCAAATATATGACAAAAAGATATGGAGTAAATGCACACGAGACTATTAAACATGTGAATTCCAACTCGAATCAATTTTAATTAGCTGTATGGCCTGTATGAGGTGTAAATCTACAAATTTACTGAGTACATGCAAAGCAATCATTTCAGATATCTACAAATAAACCTAAAATTCGCATTTCAATACAGCATAGATGAACGATTGAATGTGGTTAGTGTTTCCAACAGTCATGACATGCAATTTTTCCCATTTTTAAAATTATCCTGCCATTTTAAGAAAAACGTTTTTACCAAACCTAAAATATTATAAAAAGCATTTTTAATTTTTAATTTTAAAGCAGTGAACATATAATTTAATTGCTTTTGTGGGAATGGTGAATTTAAACATGACAAAAAACAACTTTTCCCTGGAAATACTAACTAATTTCTGCAATATTAATCATGTATACAAACTTGATATAACTTTTCCTATATACCAGATTTCTTCCCCATCTGATATGAACTTATGTCGAACTTGCTTTCCTATATTACAACATCAGCATGATCAGTTTGTATTTGGTTATTAGGCAAGGTTAAGGTATGAGTCACTAAACGTTTGACATTTGCACTTAACTCTTCCCATCCCAGTTGCAGAGTTTTACCATTCTCACGTTTAGAAAAATTAAAGAGAGTAGAATCATCAGGTTTCTGATTAAATATTTCCTTCCTAAAGCGCAACTGGGCTTTGAGAGCTTTGATTTTTTTAGTTTTGTTAGTAGGAATAGAAAGATTACTGTCTACCTGATCAACTGACTGCCACAAACCATATAGTATTACTTCATTTGTAATTTCTTCTTGTTTCAGTACTTTCTTTGCTGCAGCTTGTGCTTTTGCGATTCTATCCGCCTCTACTTTCTGTCTCCTATGGGCTTTTTTTTTCTTGACGTTCTTAAAATAGTTTCCTAACTGCGAATACATCTTTTCGAGCCGCCTGAACCAATGCAGTTGATTCTTATTCAGATTTTGTTTTTTAACCATTCCCAAGTTCGGTTTACAGAAAAAGCAATATATGCTTCACTAGCAAGTGTGTTTATATGAGTTTGGAAAGTAGAAGATTATCAAAATATGCAAAGATGCGCTCGCTAAATTTGTTGTGTTTCTCAACACTTCTGACTTTTGATTTCGTTTCATCTGATGGATCACTGTAAATACTGCCTGGTAGGAGGTCAGCAAATTTCCTTCCATATCTAGCATGTTAATTGTTTTGTCTTCAAGAAGGTTCCATAGTGGGGTGCTGACAAATTTGCAAATTAGACCCAAAGCTTTGCATCCCGCAATTAAACTTGGTATCTTCAAATCAAAAGACACAGACCGTGTTAATCTATTCAAATTTGATCCTTCAAGAAAATCGCTCATTTTCTTATGAAGCAGAAACACCTGATCAGCATTGTGGAAAAATATTTTAAATCGTTGTCCTCGCAAAGCTCTTAGTTTTATTGATTTTATATTGTGGGTTTCCAAGAAGTCACTGAATATAGGTAACAAACTGTAAATGGCAGCCTGAGGTTTAATCAGCTCCTTGAGCAAATGCCTTACACGCGGTTCGAATTAATCTGTATGTTCCAGATTCCGCTTCTTTCTTAAAAGATTGATCACATATTGGTATATTGTTCGCAAAAATTTATTTCTCAACTTCTAAAATTGAGTTGATGCTGGTTTTTGCAAAATGGACTAACGAGTGTAATCCACAAAAAATTTAGTAGTTTGTTAACACTTTCCTTTCCTGATTCATCTAATGGAGAATTATTTTCTATTGTATATGGTAAAATACTAGACCTGTACTCTTCCTATAGGTGATTAAACTTGACTTCAGTAGAAGCACTGTCTGACATAGTTGACGATATATTGGTGAGGATTTTCTGTGATGCATTATTACCACTATCTGCAGCTCTATCCACATCTTGCAATATTTCTTTTAATATGTCAAGAGTGTCACTGGCAGATTTTGTAACAAGATCTCTTAGTCCAAAATTAAAATAGTTCCCTTCCTGGTCCCGGACATGATAACCACAAACTCTATTGCCAAATTTTGATGTCTCATTTGTATAAAGCGATAACATTTCCTCTCTTACCACTACTTCTGTAATCGGTTTGTGGGATAATGCCAATCTTTGTAGGTTCATATTATGCACTGTACTTACGCTAGGCAGTCTGTTTGCTTTCTTCTTCACTAATGACAATACAATATCTATAACAGGACCTACATGTTTCGAAGATACATGATTTTCTAATAATTGATAAACACACAACTGACAGTTACTAAGGAAAACATTTCTATCTGTATCATAAAGCAAAACTTCGTCTTCCTTTTCAAAATTTTGCAAAACGTCGTGTAACCAATCATTTTCTTCTCTGTAGTTTTTGCTGCTATCAAGCTCATTTTTATAGTCATTATTAATAGTACAATACTCATCTTTCAGTACACGAACTTGTTCCTTCAGATCATCAATTTCTGTCTGTAACTTTTCATTATGTCTACTTGCCTTATCGTTATAATATGTTATATTTGATATAAGTCTTTTTAACTCAGTGTTTTTCTTGCCATTCGAACCGAACTTGTAGTGCATTGTTAACTCTCTTTATTTGTTTTGCTTTATATTTTATTTCTTTTAATTCTTGTTTCAGTTTTCCCATTCCTTTACCTTTATGTAATTTCATTTTTAAGTCGTGACTTCAGTACATTTTGTTCTTTTTTAGTGTCTCCCAGTTCGGATGCAAGTTTAATGGAAACAGTCTTAAGTGTATCCATGCTTTTCTGTAAATAAATAATGTTTGCTGACTTTTCTTTCCCCTTGCACTGTGGTGTTGTAGATGGTTTTGGTAGTACTATGTTCTGAAAAGTATAAGATTCTTTATTCAGATGACCATCTTTCTTATTAATGTTTTTTAAATCTTTATATTTGTTATGAATATTATCTACATATTTCACATAGCTTCTAATATTTACTAATGGCAAATTTGTGGCCTTTGCATATTCATATAAAAATGACACAGTTTCGTTCTTTCATTTTTGAAATTTTCTCTAGAATTGAACCTATAGTTAATTCCATGTTAGTGGCCATATTATACATACATGTATGGTAATATACTGTTAGTGCTGGTATCACATGTTAAATTTGAATTAGGAGTAATTGAAGACAGTTTGTTTTCTGTAAATATACTGACTTCGCTAAATTTTAATCTGTTATCACTTATGTCTGGGTATCCTTATCAATTAGCAAACCACCAGACTCTGCTGTTTGAGAAAATGTATCTACAAACACGGGTGTATCATAATCTACTAATGTATTTTCTGTATCAAGAGATTCAGTTTTTGAAAGTTCTTCTTTCTTTTAAATTTTGCAGTTTTTTGGGCAGACTTTCTATGAAGGACAAATTAGTAGAGACCTGTAAGGTGGAGTTAAACTATATTTATAAACAAGCATTATGTGGCAAATTTCTACTGTACTTCACTGAGTAACAGTTAAAGATGTTTTTAATCAAAATACCTATTGAAATTTTTATGTGCCAAAGTAATATGTTAGTACTTTCGGATCCCTTTAAACCGATGTAGGTGTTTGCACATTTTCAATAGAGCTCGCAATATGTAACGCAATGGAGAAATAAGAGTCTAAACTGGTCGCAAAAATATCCGTGTCCTTTTAAAACATCGTTTATCACACTATAATTACTCTAATGAATGGTGGTTTTTGTACAATTTCAGCCATTATGCATATTCAAAGACAACGTACCTATTTTGCATAAACATTGCATGATTACAATAAAACTTGAACTTGGCCTAAATATCTCTTTTTCTGTAACTCTGGCCAGGTGAGCTTAATAAACAAGGATTCTTACAATGAAAGTTTAATTGCCATGAGAGAACACTCTAACTTTATTTGCATGCACAGATATAGGGGTGAAATATAGCATTATGAATTGTTTATCAGATAGTATTGTTTTGCATAGTGGTATACTTCAAGCATCTACTATATAAGAGGTGGAATGCTATTTGGTCCTGCATAACATTCAAGGGATTTGCTAAAAGTGTTTTCTTAATATGAATTGTGTTCACCCTTTTTTTATATAAAATGTTTCGAAAATATTACCACTTAATTCTTCATTTGCAATATCTAATCCTGTTTTTTATATTTTTTTCTATTTGTCAAACATTGTGTTATGGTTCTTGTTTCATCCCTTGAATGTTAATTACAGTGTTACAATTGCTTTAGATAATGGACGTTCTAATTACATTTTCATTTCTAGAGGCATTTCTGTTCCATTTTGTTCATTGAAAAGGGGGGGGGGTTGATAATCTAGGATTGTTTTTATTGTGATCATACATGTAGTATTTAAAAAAAGATATATCATATTCCTAAATTCCATTATCTATAGCAATTGAACCAAGTTAAATATTTAACACACTGATATACATGTAAGCATGATTAGCATTCTAGATATTCTAGGATGTGTACATTTACCACAGATATGGTGAAATATTGTGGAATCCTGCACATATTAGTTCTGACCATCTATTTGTTAAACTTTTATGTCCTAATCTCTACTTCTACACATCGAAACCAATAAGCAATATTTATGGTATATCCTTGCACCTTTTTATTTACAAATAACTATTGATGACTTACATATAAGGTTTTGGAAGGAGCTGTGTCACTGTCACGTCCTTCATTGACCTGCTACCATTTGTACAGAAACCTCTAGGCATGCATCACATTCGCACAAAACTATATGCCCTTTCTTTTTCAAAACTTCATTCTTTGTATAAATCATGTTTGG
>JAULBM010353349.1:0-12071 GCA_032357055.1 Geukensia granosissima
TGTTGGCCATGGTCTTGTCTGTCCTCGACTTAACGATTTCTGTCTGCCCCTTTGGTATCTTCGAATTCCTTTTAGAGAGATTATTGTCAGCAGCACCCTTCCATCAATAACAAGTAGGGAGCCATGGGATACCACATCAACTTGAAAATATACACTTAGTATGCAGTTGCGGCAGCAATATTGCTGCACATGAATGGTAAGTTTACAATTAGAAAATCAAAGTTATTTCTCTTGTCGCAATCAACCCTAATTGTAAATTTCCAAATGTAAGTCTGAGTATGAACCATGATTTTTTTATTTCAAGTTCAATGGCATAGATGCAATCAACAGTCACCAAATGTAGAATTTATTCAGTGAAAAATATCATCTATTTAGTGGAAACTGAAACCAAATGATTGAGCCAACTTGTTCTATTTTCTCTGCATTAGGCTCTGTGTGAAGCCCGCTTAATACCAATAAAGGAATAAATCTGCAAAAAATTGTGCACAATGGGTTATCACTGGATATTCTGTTCTGTTCGAACTTTTCAAATTGCCTTCAGTCAGTAATCCAGAATTTTGCCAATGTCTTCTTCAGTGTACTTTTATTAAAATCAGAGTGGTTTATAACGCAATTAGTTTTGTTCCTCCCATAAACCAAAAATTTATAGCTGCTTATTCACCTTTTTTATAACAGAAGAAAGGTTAACCAAAGTCTTTTTTTAAATTTTGCAAGTTTTGAATAAAATGGGTTTAGAAATTAAATATTTTGATTTAATTGAAAAAAAGAAAGAAACCATGATTTCGGCTTTGTAACAGATTTTTGAAACCTTTTAAAAACGCAACCTCTAGAATGGCCGATTTCATAGTAACGCTGGAGTCCGTATTTTACTGCTGATATAATAACTGTGCAGTTAATAAAAATTACTAAGACATAATATATGTTAGAGTTTTTTATCAGTTGTTCAGTTCCACGAACATATTGATTACAAGAATTTACAAGGTTGCCTTATGGCCTACAGTAATTGAAAAAAAAAACCACATTCGTAAGGACTGCTGTTGAAAACACCAAATATAAAATTAGTCATTTAGTAAGGAAACTGGGGACTTTGTAAAATAATTAACCATACTAGGCGCAGTTTATTTCATGCATTTAGATATCCATATTATATTCTTACTCTGAAATATGTATTGGATTGATTCCTACTTTAACATGTTATCAAGGCAAGATGAAAAATCAAACAATGTAATTAATATATAGTTCGATATATGAATATTTTTTTACATTTCTACTTTATTTATTAAAGAAAGTCGTAAAGTGCTTCATCTCGTTCACAAAAAACTACAACTGGCATTTTGTTCTAGCATTTAAAGATTTACTCATATATTTTGATAATACTTTTACTATTTAGAAATATGAGACATGTTGCTTTCGCTGCCGGAAAAGAACACACTGACTAATATCTGATCATCAACGATCGTTTTTTGTTTTGTTTTCGCCATATGTCAGTTGCAAACTTGGATTTCAAATCTGATCGAATATACTATCACTAAACGAATAACGATCACTCCAGAAAGTCAGTTATTTTTAGTTGATATGTGCATTTAACGAAGTTTGCAATATGTTGAACATTACATATTTCATAACAGATTACGAGAAAAAAATAAACTAAATTTGATATAAAAAAACAAGCGTGAACAACACAAGAATGACAAGCTGTTCGAAGAAAACTAATATGGCAGTAAACATCATTTTGTTTTCTCTTTTGATATTTCATTCCCATAAATAAGTATGAAGGGGCGTCTAAATCAATATAATTAAGAACAAGAAACTAAAACATTGTGATAAGTAGTTTTATCACAATTTTTGTCTATTTTGAAGGTAAATAAATTGAAATAAAACGGAAATTATGACAAACATATGTTTTATTAACTGCTGAATATACCATTATGACGCACATTGCAGAAACAGAGATAACAGTGTTGCATCAAACTGTGAAAATTATGAAATATGGGTCAAATTTGAAAAAAATTAAGATTTACTGCTGTACTTCTAATTCTCGTGATCAATTCTTAAAATGTACAAAAGTCGGTTTGTAATGTTACGATGACGTGCACAAGTACCGATCGCAATCATTAGAAATATGCAAATATCGTTGTTGGGCCACCAAGACAAACAAACATAATATTTAAAAGACACAGTAACTAAACACAACTCGAACACAAACCAAATCAAGCACAGGATAGTTGTAACACATGCATTTACTAAAAAAAATACTAAGCTTCGAGCACCAATCATCTGACAAAGGGAAGAGTTAGAAGGGGAGGAGCAATGATTTTTTCAGCTACTCCTTCCGTTCCTCTGATATGGGAGATGCGTTACCGAAAAAATATTTCCTACATTATGTCTTTCTAAAGATAAACATTATATTGAGATATATTGTGGCAAAATACCCAGATTGTACATCTTATGACATCAAACTGACATTGTTGACATTTTTGTACTGACAGATCAATGCCGTATCATGACTTTTATTATGTAGCAGTACATTGATAAAAATATTTCAAGGGTTTATTTATTTCGAAGGTTTTGCCTTTAGGGGCCAGAGTTTGGCAGAAACCATACCCTCAATAGTAGTTTGAATAGTTGAAATATAGAATGTAAATGTGTAAGCCACTGATTAACCAATATGTACATTGTGACAAGAAATATGATTGTTAACAGCTAAATGAGATTTTGTTTCCTTTATTTAATAAATATTTATTCTTATTTGTTTCTATAATTTTAAAATGATAACAATTTGTCCACTTAGTCAGTTGAGATTTTTGAAATTGTAAAATTTATAAACAAAAATGTTTACTTTTATTTTTGGTGATTTAGAGCTTTTTACTAGGAGTGGTATTCCATCCTTGATGAAGGCATTTTGAAAATTAATATATGTTATTATGTAAGCAACATATAAGTAATATGTAATGATTTTTTTCACAATATGTTCATGTACACACTGAAGGAGAAATTATTTCGAGTATTAAAGCAATAACTTTCATTTGTTGCTGTTTGTTTTACGTGAGAAAAACGGGTTTTACCCCAGTCGTTTTAAGTTATTTCTCGAACAGTCTTTGCAGTATGTAGGACTTTTAAGTACTCCTGTTTTTCGCAAATGAGTTCTATTTGTTTGTTTTTGCTCTTTGCTTGTTTCCAATGTGAAAGGACTATGGGCATTAGAGACTTTTTACCCGAGAATAAAATAAAAATTTTAACATATAAATTAACATTTTTGAAAAATATCAAAGACCTGAGAATTTGAATTTGAAACTAGCGAAAATATTTGTGTGTTTAGTTCTCATCATGATCATAAAAATCAATGTTTGTAACAAAGTGAGTGAATTTTTAAAGTGTTCTACCACTTTAATTAAATGTTGCTAGAAAAATGTATTCACGAATGTTTGGAGAACTTTTAAGTTTTGTAAAACCCACCAATAAAGCATTTTATGCTCTCTTTAGAACATTTATTGGATCCACGACTGCAGAGAACAAACACAAATATCACAACAATAGCCACAACGACGAAATGCGAATCTCTCCCCATTATTATGTGTGTGATTTATCACAAGATATATGATGATTATTGGTTTGAACACGATAAACAAATATGGTAACTTTGGGGACCTGGGTGGTCAAGTGGTCTATGTAGTTGATTTAAACTTACCTGTTTGGATCGATGTAGCCTATCACCTATACTGCACGAGTTCTCGATACAAAAAACGTGTTTCGCATCGCACGTGGTAAGGTTTGTCAGTAACCTGCCCAAGGTCGATGGTCGATGGTTCTATCCTGGTACTGCGGCTTCCGCCATCAGTAAAACCGACCTCCGAGATATGACTGAAATATTGCGGAAAGTGGCGTTTAACCCCAATCAAACAAAAAAGTATATATAAATTTGGTAAACAGATATAACCCATCAAGGTTTTCTCATTATGATGTTCTTGTTACTTATATGTTATTGCTTGTCTGTTGTTATTTTTTTCTTGATATTCTTTGGCCTTCAACTTTTTCTAAATTTCTGTTGTATACTGAAGCTTGGTGTTTGCAATAGAAAAATATGGAAATCGTGCTAGAATTCTCTTAGTGCAGTTTTGAATTTTATCGTTTATTCTAAAATAAAAAGTGTAACTTGATTGTTTCAATATTTCAAAGTTAACGGCAACGTTATTTTACTACAATCTAACAAGCAAAATGTCTCTTATTTGAACTGAAGCCAAATTTTCAGAATCTTTCTAGTTAAAATTAGACATATATCAGAAAATACAGTTAGTTACTGAACCAAAGTATAAATACATTAATTTTACTGTCAAATTACTATCTGTGTAGGAATCGGAACAACAGCGAACATTAATAATTCACTTAGATGTGTACAGGAATAAAGATCTCAAAGTATCTTCGAACTTTAATGTACTGTTAGAAATAAAATCTGTAATAAAGATAATGAAGTTGGTTGTAATTGATTGAAAGGAATTTTGTGGTAATTAAATATTTTCAATATCTCTTAAAATATGAGTTAACACTTATTAAAAGTTACAATATGAAACAAAATGGTAGTTAAAGATTTTAAAGAGAGGTTATTAAGAAATAGGAGATGTGATATGATTATTCATGAAACTTCCATCCACCAAATAATAGTCGAAATTTGACTTCTACAGGTCCCACTACAGCCTTTATTAATTAACCGGAACACACACCACAAAAGAATTTGTAATAGGCCCTAAAATTCTAAATTTTAAACTATTCATAAAAAACCACAATCGACAAATTCGATTGAAAACGGAGACCGAGTAACAATCTAGCTTGGGACGTGTTAATAAAAGGAATTCGAAGATACCAAAGGGACAGACAGAAATCGTAAAGTCGGCAGACCGACAAGACCATGACAAACATTATAAAAAAGACAAACATAGAACACACGACACTACACTACAGCATTGTTTGCTTTCACGTTCCGCTATATAGATAATGTTCTTTCAATGAAATATTCGGACCCGAATCCATCGAACTGAACTTGAAATCAAAGATACTACAGAAATAGAAAGGTCTGCTTCATACCTCGTTTCACGCATAGAATTTTACAATAAGGGCGAGTTAAGAACAAAACTTTACGACAAGAGCGTTGACTTTGTCTTCTCATTGTAAAGTAGCAACATTCCAGCTAGTTTAGTTTGTGCTTCCTATCAGGATTTTTTGATAAAGGGTAGCTACATGAAAGCTACTTAACCAAGCTCGTGGAAAGTTTAAACAGCTATAAGGATTTGGTTGACCGGTACGAAATATCCTTTTTACAAATGACGATGGATGTCTTTTCACTGTCATGACTACAAATTCGTTCCTTTATCGGTTGTGACTAACATCGATTGTGATATTACATCGGTTTTATCAACTGTGTAACACGACGGATTACACTCCTGCAGTATGGGTGGTTTACCCTGAGAACACATGAACTCATCCTATTTTTTGTGGGGGTCGTGTAACTCCAGCTTTAGTTATCAGTGTAGTTTTCTGTGTATTATGCTTGTTTTTTTAAATCATTTTATTTTCAATGGTCTTGTCTGTCAACTTACTTTACAATTGCTGTCTGTCTTTTTGGTATTTTCGAAGTATTTCAAAATCATATAACATAACAGAAAATTCTGTGTAATGTTTTGTTGACCATGACGTTGTTCGTCTTTTTGACTTGGCAATGTCCGTATGTCCGGGTTCACTAAAAAATCATGAAAAATAGACAAAAAGTGATCAGGCATAAATTTGTGCAGTTTCAAACCTCACATTTATCAAAGAATATACCTGTAAGAATTGTATTTAAGGTTTGGAAATCAATAAGATGAGCTCTAACATTTTAGTAGAATTCTATTGAATGAAAAACCTCTTTCCATGAGGTACCGGTATTTTTACTTCAAATCATTAAAAGCAGTCGTTTTTGTCTACGATTTCACAAGCTCCTACAAATTCAGGTTCTTAAATCACTAATGAGACTTACTGAACAACAACAGCAATATAAAAGGTTGCAAAAATATGGAGTTGTCACTCTCTGCATGATTTTTACATGTATGTGAATCCGTATTTAATTTATTAAACCTCGCCCCTTACATATCAACAAAATATCATTAAGTTTGACAAACAATAAAGAGCCTGTGCTATACAATTACCAACAAAACGCTGAACTTCATGCTTGAATAGTGTGACTTTTGCAAATGAATTTCAGAGACAACATTTCTATAAGTTTTCATAAAGTCTCGTCACATCATTTAGTTGAAGGAATCGGTTAAAGTGTAGTAGGTATGTCATTTCGACAATACGTCGACAGGGAAAAAAATCATTGAATGAATTATGTAGCCTTTACTGTCTTGTCTGTCCGTTCATGTTTTTTCTACCCCTATGTTATATTTGATCTCTTTTATATCGTGTGTTATTTATGTTTACAGGAAATTTAAATTGAAGTTTATCTGCGTTAGGTCCATATGTTTCTATATTTCTATAGCATGATAGTTAATTTTATTTACTTTATTCCATTGATTGAATTTATAAACAGCAGACAAAATTTGCTGCCTAGGGACAATATTAACATTCTGGTTTATGCAACAGACGTTATGAGTCTAGAGGTATGAATGTCCATCAATTTATTTATATCTATTTTGAATATATATAGATGTGTTTTGTTTGTCTTGTGTTACAATAGTACTAAAAGCTAGACGTTTAGCCTTTGAATATATTACCACAATAATCGTATATAAAGATATAAAATACTGAAAAAAAAAGAGATTTGACTGAACATATGCGACACGTACGATTAAACAATATCAATGTTTTAGTCAAGCATGACCATCGCTCACAAAAACTGATATCTTAATTTTGTATCAGTAGAGGAATTTTTAGTCAAAACCACGCTCAGCAAAATGTATTTCATTTAATCTAATTATACAAAAATCATAGTGCGATATTTTAAATTTATGGAAGAGCGCCAAGAACATATTAAAACGACTTTCATGATTTAGAACAGCGGTTAAATCGATTTCCACTTGTATCTGGATTATTCTTGAATAACATGGTTTAGTTTTTCATTTACATTAGCTTTATATCTGTTCTAAATAAATGATTGTGTAGTTTTACTGATATAACTTTAAATTATAATCATGTTTCTATTGGATATTAAATACACTCCTCAAGTTGAGGTTATTGTCAGAAAAACATACTTATATGCTCTTATTTATCTTCTGGTATTGGGATATATGATGAAAAGATACAGTTTAAATCTTTCCAGCATTGTTGTGTGCAAAATTTTCTGATGGCTACCTTTGTACTTGGTTTATGTCATGATCTGTATATCTCATTTGGTCCATGAATGTGATTTGGAATTCTTTAAATTAGACTGACTTTCCTTTTTGGCCCTCTAGCATGTCTGATAAAGATAAACCCAGAAAATCGCTAAACACGCAGTTAAATGTGGCATTTAAATATATAGATAGTATCTTTGTTGCATATATGCCATATTCTTTCTTTTCAATTTCATTAGAATTAAATTTTTGCACCATTCTTTTTTCTTTTTCCGTTTTATTTCTATTTTGCCCTTGTCCTTGAAAAGGTCGCAAATGAAAAGGTTATTTAAATGTACATAAATCATTTTATCGGAGAATTTTACGTCACTGAAACGTCAGACGTCACTTTATCTTTGACGCAGTTCTGGTTTGAAATCGATCCCTCTAGAAAAGAAATATCGACTATAATATATAATGTGGAAATCTCCATCAACTATAAATGCGAAACCAAAGATAACAAATTTTCCCAAGTGATAAATATACATGGATGACCGCAATTATAATCGTTAATAACAAATAATCCTTTGACCGATTTCATTCTGACAAGATTTTCTTATAGAAAGTAATTATGAACAAGTGATGTATTTGATCAATTGTATAACTTGCAAAATGCTAAACGTATTTTATTTGTTTTGGAGTTTGTAGTTGTTTTTGTTAAAAGAAATATTTTGCATATTAATGATTTACCATAGATATCGGTTACAAATGGTGAAAAGTCAAACCCTAATATTTATTTAAATATCCAGATATCATGGTATATGAATATTTTCTAATTGAATATTATACGATTATGGCACAAATATTGCTAAACATTGTTCCCAGAGGAACATTATATTGCACGAGCTTGCAAGTGCAGTAAATATTTTGTGAAGAATAATATTCCCGCAAGTGAAGTTAATATTCTATGGATAATAATGTAATCAATAATATTGCAATAATCCTTTAATTGAAACAGCAAAAACCTTTAAAATGATTCTGGTCAACACAAATTTTCAACATGAATGACGTCAAGTTTTCAGTGGAATATTGCACGTTAACTTTCTAATATAAAGTTGCTCTATAAACAATTACTACACCTGTTTAATGTTAATTTAATTAATATAATTTAATTTTAGAAAGACACCAGTACATGAAAATACGTAAAATATTATACTATATCAAAGAAAGTAAATTAAAGAGCCACCAGTTGTTTTTCTAATTGTAGATGACACTTATGTTTTTTTTCCACAATCCAACCCTTGCCAAAAATTTTCTTTTAGTACGAGAACAAATAAAGATTCGTCATCAGATATAACAAAATTCCTTTTTGTAAGATTTTGAAAGTTGTGTACACACTGTTTTTTGTTTGGTAAATTCCTGGCACAATATCTTTTTTTCTTAGTTAAGTGAAAGTTATACAGACAGCTTAACAATGTTAAAGTATGGTATAAGTAAGGTCCCTGTACATAAATAAAGAAAACCGTATTGTTATCATTTAGCTTTTCCTCACCAACTTGGCAAATAGCTGAAATTTCTTTAAGTTCAAAATCCGCTGTCTACATTATGCCCTCAGAAAAACAAAACGGAAACCCACTGCTGGTGACTGCACATTTAAAATACATGTGGCTTCTTATATTTATAAATGGATTAACTAACGACCAAATGAAAAATTCCCGGAACACTTTTATTGTCAATTCTAAAAACCGCGAAATCTAGATGCGACATTGCAAAAAAAAAAAAAAAAAAAGAAATGGTCAATGTCACCTGCATTATCGAAATAATTTGAAAAAAAACCCAATACATTGGTGAACAGAAAGATGATATAATTACCTCTAAAGAGATTGCTTTGACTGCTTTTTTCTTTTTTATGACCTTGACACTTATAGATGCATGCTCACATGCAACAGAAAAAAAACTTTTGTTATTGGTTATTCTCACCTTTGCCCTTCGATTAAATTCTCAATTTTGTTTGCCAATTTTGTTTTATTTGCAATTCGTTCGTTTCTCTAAATCAGTATTAAATGTTGTTTAATTCTATGATTAGGCAAAAATATATAATTTCATTTTCCTATGTTAAAGACTTTGGACGACCCTATACCCAAGTATCACCATAGTTTCATGAACCCATGTACTTGGGTAAGATTCTCATCATCAGGCTGGTTTCTTTGATCCTTTAATTTTTTTCATTATATTACACATAAAAACGATTTGATAAGGATCGGTTTTCTTAGGTTGTAAACTTCAAAGATGGACGCAGTTCATGTCATTTCTGTAATGATTAATATACACTTAACGCATTAGAAAAAAATATACATGAGATTTACGATATGACGAGATTTACGAGATGACTGGCTTTTTGCCTTGAACTGTTGGTAAGATATTGACGTCTATCATGCAGAAGGCACAGACAAGCTTCAAAGAGAATAATAATCAATACTTAAAAGAGACCGTTCAAATTTCTTCCTATCGTTAGCTCCCATTGAGTTTTTAAATATCGTTCATGTCAAAATTTAGTCAAAAGTTTATTCAATTTAATTATTTTATGATAATTAAATTCTAATTTAATTTTAACAAATTCATCAGAAACCGATAAATGAACATCTAAGAATCAGAACTCTAAATAAAGAACAAAAAGGCTCTTGCCTCTCATTTCGTCAAATAGTAACATGCTTACATTAAAAAATGCAACAAAGTTTTATTCAAAGTCAAAAACTCACACGAGATGTCAATTGTCAATTTCAGTCACGCTATCTGATTTCTACGCCGTGTTATGTTGATAATTTAATATTTGCTGTAAAAAAGGTTTTCGGTTCGATAGCCAAAAATGCAATTACATATAGGGTCTTAAATTTATATTCAAACATTCCAAGTCTTGACGACCATTTAAAACTTTCGATTGACAAACATAAAAGACAATCCACTGATTATCCCTACAGCAAATCAATTCAATTGACTCAACCGTTTCTGGTCAGAAGATTTTAAAATTTTCTGTCAATCGGAGAACCATAGTTTCCCAAACGACAACGTTTAATTTATGATAAAAAAACTAAATGTGGATAAAAACCAAGTAGACAATATTTTGGCGAGGTAAAGTAACAATTGGCAAAATTATGACAGACAAGTGAATTTCCAATAGGTCCAGTATTACACGTCTGGTAGAGGATCATCCACTGATCGTTCCTAGTATATTTCAATTCAATTAAAACAGCAGTTTCTGACAAGAAGATATATTTCATTATTTCATACAATTAGAACACTTGTGAATATGCTTTGGCAGCCATGTTTTTCCTTCGATCGGCAGAGTTAAAAATTTTAAAAAACCAGACAACATCCTTGTGAAACATGGTTCCAATCGAAGAAGTGTGAAATGAAATGAAAGTATGAAATTAAAAGGTAAAGTGACAACGCAGGAAAAACAAAAAACAAACCAGTAAATGTGGCGACTTTATCTTTAATCTCTTATTGGTATCAATAACGTACACGGATCAACGAACATCTGTACTTGTTGCCATTTTGAAATAGATTAAATACAATAATGAGTACATTGTACAGATATTCATTTTGTAATTAATAACAAGACTATGCCTTAGGCTGCACAATAGTGATTCAGGGTGGTACAGTCTAAATGCCTGTAGAGAAAAACGGATATAACTGATAATGTAACCAAATAAGGGAAGATACAAAGCCACTCTCAAAGGGGACTTTACTTGTCGGGAATAAATATTGGGCTATTCTCTACAAAAGTGATTTATTGATCTGAAAATCAACAAAGCTACCAGTTTAATTGGCTTTAACTTTAATCTCTTCTTGTGAAAAACTACCAAGCAAATTTCATGAATTGAATAGATTTTTTTGGGAACTATACTTGGCTGGTCTTTAATTTATGTTCATTGTGCTGATCGTAAGAAACCTGCCACAGTTGGGCTAAATTTAACACAAGACAATATGGAAAGCTCTTCAAATTTCTCTGAACTGTTACTTAAGCCAGTTAAAATGATTTGTCAGTTTGTGAACGATCCTTTAACTGTCCTTTACAAATCTCCGTTATTCATGCCAATAATAAATTCAAAGTGGCCGGCAGTGTTGGACTTGGTTAGACGTTGGAACATATTGAAAATTATCAAAAATGTTTTCTGTTAAGAAAATGCAAACCTCTTTGAAATAAATTGATGTGTGAGTAATCTTTCACAAGGTGGTAGAGACAACTGAGTAAAACTGCGGATCTGACTCTGTGTGAATTTGATGATAATTCTATTTGTTTGATACTGCCGAGCTGATGATTGATTGATTGATTGTTGCTTAAAGACTCGTCAGCAATATTTCAGCCATATTTTGGCGGGAACCTACATATATTGAATAATAAAATACACTGTTAAGACACAACATGATATAAAACAAATTATCGTATATTTACACATAAAACAAAGTTTTAAGAATAGGTTGCTAATACGTAAAAACGACCTTTATATCACAGTTTGTATCGCAGTAAAAAAAAATTAAAATAATATTTCAACAAATGACAAATAAAGATAACAAATATGTGATATAAATATTATATATTATAACATAAAATATTTGACAAATAGGACGTTGATCTATATTTGAGATTATAGACCAACGTCATTTAGTTATACTTATAGTTTGTCGCCAGCGACTTTTGTAAATAAATCTCTTATATTTGAGACTGTGTAGAACCGATGTATAATATCGGCTTTATCTACACAGTCAACTAAAATATGTTTTATATTT
>JAULBM010353360.1:0-12071 GCA_032357055.1 Geukensia granosissima
TGGCTGTCTCTTGGATAATCATGTCACATTTCCTAGTTTTATATCAATGTCATTATGTAAATGATACAAAGTTTGAAGCATTAAATGAAGATTATTATTGCTTATTTTTAATCGTAGAAAACTAATCTTTAAAAAATCATTTGAATCGTTCATCGAAAAATTACTTTATAAATTTGTTGTAAAACAATGCTACAGCTTTTAAATATTTAAAGGTTTTGCATGAAAAAAATATGAACAGTAAGACACTGCACCATTCGTTGCAATTTGTTTGATATTTGATAAACAAAAACCATAGTACAGAATTAAATGAAAGTTATAATTACTACGCCTAAATTTCACCTAAAATCAATTAAAATCGGATAGAACATTTTATTATATTACTAAAAAAATCACAGGAGTTTAAGACAATTTTTGTTAAAATATAACAGCAGGTAATAGCGACAAAAATGAGCATTGAATGACTGATATTCCACTTAAAATTCCTAAAAATTATTTAACCAGTATTCTTGTTAATGTAGTGTACTGTACTGTAAATGACGTCATTCTTATAAATCCATGTACTCTACATGTTCTCAGATTAATGTTTACTTTCTATATAATCAATGTTTACGTGTTTTCGACTCAAATTATTAAATATTTCATTCTTAAAAGATTTTAAATTAAAGGCAACGAACACATCCCGTGATTATCATGAAAAGTGGTTCCAAAATTAGATCCAAAAATGTAAATAAAAATTTGATTCAAAATTTCTATAGCCATTTCCCTTACTTAACAGAGATTTCGTTTTGTAAACAGTGAATATTGCTTTGTAAATGTTTAAAAATATTTTACATTGGTAATTGTAGTTTTATTTATTTTTGTTGATAACATTAAAAACATATATTTAAATGTAATTTTGGTGTTATGGATTATTACATTTCTTTTTTAATTAGAGTCAAAAACAAATTAAAATATCAGACAGACACCTTAAAATATTCAAAATAATCAACAGTGATAAAGAAAAGTATGACCTAATTGTCGGTAATCAAACTTTAATCTTTAATCTATCAATGCGAAATATCAATATCAGCCCAAGGACTTATATTGATTGAGGGTTGATGCCACACTTGAAATGGATTAAGATATGAATTAATCTCTATACAATAAATTTAAAACAATATTGAGCACAAAAACATATTTTTGAGAACAAAATTTAACCCCTGTCGCTAGAGCGATTCCCGAGTTTCGTACCAGGATGCAACCATAAATTGTATGTTTTTGTAAGAGTTATTTCCAATACGGGACGGTGTCTCAATATAGCTGTCACCATGAAACCTAAAATATTGCTTTTTTGCAAAATCCATATTATTTACAAAGAGAAAAAATCATTATGATGCGCATTTATAAAATAAACAAAAATATTGATTTTTTCCTTAAGTTTTAAATAAAATAAAATTTAAAATAAATCAAAACCTAAATTTCATCATTATAGCCATATCAATATACCGTCCCATATGGGAGTCAAGTTTTTCAAATCCAGAGATACGAAAAAGACCGAATAGTCAGTGCTCTAACACATTGAGTCCAAGTGTTAACTCCCTATCCAACTGATCAAGAATAGCTAGGAATATACATGACCTACCAATCGAAGAAATTCAATGACAACGGTACATTTTTTTTGTCGATGAAGTTTTTTTACTTTAATATTTTTCGCCTTTTTATTTCTAAATGATTAGATATAAGTACTTCTATTATATTTTTATTACAAGTTTTAGTTCAAATGTACTGATGAGAGGCTATTAACTGAAATACGTTTACACCATTTATGAAATTCACAATGGTTTGACAATATTGGTAGTAATGTATCACGATCATTCAAATTGAGTTTATTTTTGTGTGTGTCCCGATTGAACTAATATAAATCGACATCATCCATGTAAAAAAATGTCTTATTCGTATTTACTGAAATGGTATTTATTTCCTCATTCATTAAATTTGACAGAATGAAGGATTTTCATTTTATTTAAGTTAAATTTAAAAGGTTATATAATATGGTGGATTATAATGCACTCTACATTTTTTTCAAGGCCTAAATTTTGTTAGAACCTAACTATAAAAAGCCAATATTCAAACAAAATAGAAGATGTAGTAATATGTAAAAAAATGAATTAAAAAAAAACAAATCAGGCAGATGGATTTCTATGAAACACAGTACAAGGAATTAAGCCTTTGCATTTCAAGTGTTTAAACCACAGATTTATTTAACAGAATATTTGATAAATTAATTCATGTAAGAATGGGTTGTGAATACCTCCAGTAGGATCTGTTTCTTCACCAGTGACTTCAAACTTCATGTATATCAACTTTTTCAAAAAATATTGTGAATGTCGTTACGCTTACATTTGTTTCAAGTACTAACCTCAATTAGTGTCATTAGAACCAAAAGATAGATAGTCTGATATCAAACTTAGAAGATGTACTTATTTTCAAGCAAATCGAAATAGGACGAAAAAATCAAGCAAAAAGCTTACGATGATTAATGAATGATAATAATGATCTTACATTGTCTGAACAGATGAAGGACCGAACGATACATCTTACTTCATTGTTGTACTTGTTGATAATAATATAATTAAAGTTTAACAGCAGTATCCCGTTCAAAAGTTTGTAAAATGACTGAGAAGTATAAGGGAAAACTGGTCATCACAGACGAGTTTGACCATTGTAATCAATCTGTCAAGATTATCCTCTTATGCTATTACGTGAACTTTGAAAATTCCGCTCATGCATTTCAACTGTTTCTATGGAGGTTAAGAGCCTTTATTACCCCCCAAAATAATCACAGGTATAAAAATTATACTGATCAGATAACAACTTTGAAAGAATATCGCTGAACTAATAAATGTTATAAAAGAAATTAAAATAATTTTAATTTTTCCGAACAATTTGAAATCTAAAATATCACGAAATCTGCTTTTTTGATTTATTGTCGCTACTTTTCCCGGAAAATTTCTTATATGCAACAAAAGCATATGTAACACTCCTTACACTTCTTACGAGTTCTGTATGGTTTCATTATTTATGTCCTGAAAAGAATAATTTTTATGTCATTATATCATCTTAAAATAACAGACTTATTGATTTTCTTAATTTGTAAATATTTTATTATTGACTTTGCATATATAAGGTAAACCTGAAGAAATCAATCTTTGGGTCAATAATAATTTGTGATCCTACTCCTTTGGGTCAAGAAAAAAATTGAGTCATTTTCATTTTTCTCGTCTTACAGGCTAATACAACTTTAATTGTTTATGTGGTAATCTCCCTCTCCCATTAGAATTTTCTCTGTATTATTTAAGTTCGAAGACAGAGTTTAAATCTTTAAACGTTTATGTCTACTACACCCGGAACACACCCTTGATATTACCGGATATTGTAGTCACTTTTACAAATCCTATAGCCTATATAGCATACATGTGTTCCTTAGTGATCTGTTTCATCAATACATTTTGACTGTCTCTGACCTTTACGTAAGTCCCCAAACGTGTAATAATAATGATCCACGCGTTCTTGTCAATGCTTATTATTGATTATGCCTATATATATATATATATGCCTTTCTTTGTTCATTTACTGGGTTGTTATATGTCGTTTTTCATGTTTACCTGTACTGTGAACAACGTCATTTCTATGTTTATTTTATAATCGCCCCACACAATCGAAAAATATTAAAATCTAATGCACAAAATTTTCCCTATTTGTTTATCTTTCACTAGAATGACGTGGGTAATAGATTGTTTAATTTAATATTTAAAATTATCTGATTATTGAAAACATATTATCCATTAGCAATTAAGAAAATGTGAATAAATATATTAATGAATGTATATATATATATATCTTTTGTTGTCGTAAACACTATTCCTACGGCATTTTATTGACAAATTTTGGGAATTTTACATTCTTAGAGTACGTCAAATAAAGCATTTACGAATATATCCAAAGCACTGATTATACGTAATAATCAGTCTATATGCAAATAGGGCATCGTTATTAAAAACAACTTTTGTGTTATTGGTAACTTATCAATATCAAGGCTATTGCACAGTATGTTTTACATAGAAAAATAATTGATGAAAAGAATACTTTTATTACCTCTATGCATTTATAATATTTTATCACAATCTCGATTAGATAAGAAAATATTATGCATGCAGGTCGCATTGAATGAAGCATACATTCCAATTAGATGAGAAATTGATTCTGAAATTACATCACTTACTTCACAATTCCAAAAGTAAGCGAAATAAAGAAGATAGATCATTTTAATTTCCGCTGATCATAACAAAAATGTTCTAAATATCTTCAACTTGATTTGTGCGATAAAATTTATTTCCAGCTATTTCTAGGGATAAATTTATATTTTAAGTGATCTCCGTAATGTATGGCCTTCAAGATGCCGATTGTTAATACTTCTAATACATACGAAAAAGTGCAATTCAAACGAATTATTTTTAAATAAATGATAAACCTCTTCATCACTGTAGCCAAAAATTAACATGACGTGTAAGTGCATCATCGACGTCGACACTGGTGTGGATGACGCAGAAGCGATTATGCTTGCGCTTTCGAGACCAGAAGTTGATGTTATTGGTATAACATGTGTTTCAAACAGGCACACTCAAGTAGATGATATCTGCAAAAATACTCTCCGGGTCCTGGAAATATGCAATAGACTTGATGTAAGTTGTGGTTTATTTTCAAATCGGCAAGAAACTTTTAGTAAAGTACAGTGAAACCGAACACTGAGAAAACCGAAACCCTTTCTTAACCAGACTGATTCCCTTATAAACAAGATTCCATTGTTTTTTAATCTGCTTAAACCGAACACCTGTCTAAACGGAGCATTTTTTCAAATCCAAGAAGGGTTCGGTGTAAACAGAAAAAATATAATCAAAGTTATGTTTAATTCTTTTCGGGTTTGATAAGTCTTAGAATGCTAAAATTTAAGTTCAATTTACTACTATTTGAAATAATTTATATGCAAGGGACTGCCATTGACTTGAATGGGAAGTGAGGTTTGTTTTTTTTTTCTTTGTTTTGAGAGGGGTCATTTTAACAAGCAAATCATGTTAGTACCTTCCGATGCGGAGGACAAAATTTGTTTAAGAAACATGAGCTTGAAAAAAACAAATTCAACTTATTTCTTCGCCACGATTCAGAGTTGAATATTGTTTCCACATGACCATTTCACCTTGGGGGTTAATTTTTCTAGTACTACACTCCAGACATATTCTTATATTCAACAGTGACACTGAGGCATTTAAAACGTTAACATATTGATAACATTTCAATTTCTCTGCACGAGATATTTTCGTCTTAAAATACATTTGCTAAATACTTCAGTCAAAATGTTTAAGAACTGATATTTGTTGAAAAAGATGTTTCAATTACCACATTCCATGCATTCTGCTTTGCATACCATTATTCCTGAAATTCAACAAAAAATACATTTCAATTGATAAAACAACTTATTTTGATTGAACATTTCTCTTGATGTAAAGAATAGAACAAAACTTTTAAAACTAAAAACAAATTTAACACCGTTATACAAATATCTTCTTTATTGGGTACCTGTTTTCAGAAGAGCGGAAAAATTTATACTAGGAAAGAAAGAGGCTACCACTCATGGCCATGGTTTAGATGGGCTTGGAGATGCTCCAAACCTTGAACCAGTGGATATCAGCATCATTCAAAAGGAGCACGCGGTCAATGCTGTTATACGATTAGTAAATGAAAATCTAGGTAAAAAAATATAGTATACCTAGAGTGTAGAATATCCATGTAAGATATCTGAAGTGCATAGACCAAAGAGACGAGACATTTTTTTTTGTCGATGAAGTCTTTTTACTTTTATATTTTTCGCCTTCCTATTTCTAAATTATAGCCATATCAATATACCGTCCCATATGGGAGTCAAGTTTTTCAAATCGAGAGATATGAAAAAGACCGAATAGTCAGTGCTCTAACACATTGAGTCCAAGTGTTAACTCCCTATCCAACTGATCAAGAATAGCTAGGAATATACATGACCTACCAATCGAAGAAATTCAATGACAACGGTACATTTTTTTTGTCGATGAAGTTTTTTTACTTTAATATTTTTCGCCTTTTTATTTCTAAATGATTAGATATAAGTACTTCTATTATATTTTTATTACAAGTTTTAGTTCAAATGTACTGATGAGAGGCTATTAACTGAAATACGTTTACACCATTTATGAAATTCACAATGGTTTGACAATATTGGTAGTAATGTATCACGATCATTCAAATTGAGTTTATTTTTGTGTGTGTCCCGATTGAACTAATATAAATCGACATCATCCATGTAAAAAAATGTCTTATTCGTATTTACTGAAATGGTATTTATTTCCTCATTCATTAAATTTGACAGAATGAAGGATTTTCATTTTATTTAAGTTAAATTTAAAAGGTTATATAATATGGTGGATTATAATGCACTCTACATTTTTTTCAAGGCCTAAATTTTGTTAGAACCTAACTATAAAAAGCCAATATTCAAACAAAATAGAAGATGTAGTAATATGTAAAAAAATGAATTAAAAAAAAACAAATCAGGCAGATGGATTTCTATGAAACACAGTACAAGGAATTAAGCCTTTGCATTTCAAGTGTTTAAACCACAGATTTATTTAACAGAATATTTGATAAATTAATTCATGTAAGAATGGGTTGTGAATACCTCCAGTAAGATCTGTTTCTTCACCAGTGACTTCAAACTTCATGTATATCAACTTTTTCAAAAAATCTTGTGAATGTCGTTACACTTACATTTGTTTTAAGTACTAACCTCAATTAGTGTCAATAGAACCAAAAGATATATAGTCCGATATCAAACTTAGAAGATGTACTCATTTTCAAGCAAATCGAAATAGGGCGAAAAAATCAAGCAAAAATCTTACGATGATTAATGAATGATAATAATGATCTTATATTGTATGAACAGATGAAGGACTGATCGATACATCATACTTCATTGTTGTACTTGTTGATAAATAATAATGAAAGTTTAACAGCAGTATCCCGTTCCAAATTTTGTAAAATGACTGAGAAGTATAAGGGAAAACTGGTCATCACAGACGAGTTTGACCCTTGTAATCAATCTGTCAAGATTATCCTCTTATGTTATTACGTGAACTTTGAAAATTCCGCTCATGCATTTCAACTGTTTCTATGTATGTAAAGAGCCTTAATTACCCCCAAAAATAATCACAAGACTTAGTATGAAAATTATACTGATCAGATAACAGATTTGAAAGAACATCACTGAACTAATAATTGTTATTATAAAAGAAATTAAAATAATTTTAATTTTTGCGAACAATTTGAGATCTGAAATATCACGAAATCTGCATTTTTTATTTATTGTCACTACTTTTTCCTGTAAAATTTCATATTTGCAACAAAAGCATAGGTAACACTTTTTACACTTCTTAAGAGTTTTGTATGGTTTCATTATTTATGTCCTGTTTTTTAAAAATAATTGTTTATGTCATTATTTCATCGTAAAAAAACAGACTGATTGATTTTCTTAATTTGTAAATATTTTATTATTGACTTTGCATATAGAAGGTAAACCTGAAGAAATCAACCTTTGGGTCAATAACAATTTGTAACCCTACTCCTTTGTGTCAAGGAAGAATTGAGTCATTTTTATTTTTCCCGTCTTTCAGGCTTATACAACTTCAATTGTTTATGAGGTAAGCTCCCTCTCTCATTAGAATTAAAATAATTTCTTTGGAGTAAACATTTATTTCCGATTAATATTTTGTCTGTATTATTCAAGTTCGAAGACGGAGTTAAAATTTTTAAATGTTTATGATTACTGCACCCGGAATACACCCTTGATATTACCGGATATTGTAGGCACTTTTACAAATCCTATATCCTATAGCATACATGTCTCCCTTAGAGATCTGTTTCACCAATACGTTTTGACTGTATCTGACCTTTACGTAAGTCCTCCAACATGTAATTATGTGAAACACGCATTCTTTGTAACGCTATTTATGATTATACTCTAATGCATTTCTGTGTTGAGTTATTGGGTTGTTATATGTCGTTTTCTATGTTTACCTGTACTGTGAACAATGTCAATTCTATATTTATTTTATATTCGCCCCCACACAATCGGAACACATTAAAATCTAATATACAAAATTTTCCCTGTTTGTTTATCCTTCACCATAATGATGTGGGCAATATATTTTTTTAATTTAATATTTAAATTTATCTTGTTATTGAAAACATAATATCCATTAGCAACTAAGAATATGTGAATGAATGTACTTATGAATGTATATATATCTCTTGTTGTCGTTAACACCACAGGCACTTGTTTCTATCAATGCCCGGTATGTGTCAAACAGTATATTTACTGTTTGACACATACCGGGCATTGATAGAAACAAGTGCCTGTGGTAAACACTATTCCTATGGCACTTTATTGATAAATTTAAGGAATTTTCCATACTTGCAATTAGCTATTACAGTAGGCCAAATAAAGCATTAAACGTTAAACTATAGAAAAGAAAACAATATCTGTATATACAAACCTATGATTATACTTAATGAGTCTATTTTCAGATTAAGCATCGATGTTAAAAATCGACATTTGTGTTATTAGTAACTTATGTAATGGCAGCTTGAGTCAGAATGCGCAACTCACATGAGACCTCTTTTATTTATAATTTGTTAACAAGTCAAGGCTATTGCACTGTATGTTTTTCATGGAAAAATAATGGATGAAAAGAATATTTTTATTACTTCTATGCATTCATAATTTATAATCACAATCTCGAATAGATAAGAAAATATTATGCATGCAGGTCGCATTGAATGAAGCATACATTCCAATTGGATGAGAAATTGATTATCATATTACATCACTTACTTCACAATTCCAAAAATAAGGCGAAATAAAGAAGATAGATAATTTTAATTTCCGCTGATCACAACAAAAATGTTCTGAATTTCTTCATCTTGCTTTGTGCGATAATATTTATTTTCAGCTCTTCCTATTTCAAGAGATCTCCGTAATGTATGGCCTTCAAGATGCCGACTGTTAATACTTCTAATACATACGAAAAAGTGCAAAATTAAACGAATTATTTTTTAATAAATGATAAACCTCTTCATCACTGTAGCCAAAAATTAACATGAGGCATAAGTTCATCATCGACGTTGATACTGGTGTGGATGACGCAGAAGCAATTATGCTTGCGCTTTCGAAACCAGAAGTTGATGTTATTGGTATAACATGTGTTACAAACGGGCACACCAAAGTAGACGATATCTGCAAAAATACTCTCCGGGTCCTGGAAATATGTAATAGACTTGATGTAAGTTGTGGTTGATCTTCAAATCGGCAAAAAAACTTTACAGTGAAACCGAACACTGAGAAAACCGAAACCCTTTCTTATCAAGACTGATTCTCTCATATACAAGTTTCCATTGTCTTTTAACCTGCTTAAACCGAACACCTGTCTAAACTGAGCATTTTTTTTAAATTTCCAAAAGGGGTTCGGTGAAGACAGGTTTCACTGTAGTAAAAAATATAATAAAAGTAATGCATAATTCTTTTCGAGTTTGATAAGTCTTTGAATGTTAGTACCTTCCGATGCGGAGGACCAAATTTTTTTAAGAAACATGAGCTTGAAAAAAGAGATTCAACTTATTCATGTTATTTCTTCGCCACGATTCAGAGTTGAATATTGTTTCCACATGACCATTTCATTTTGGAGGTTAATTGTTCTAATACTACAGTCCAGACTTATTCTTAAGTTCAACAGTGACAATGAAGCATTTAAAATATTAACGTATTGATAACATTTCAAACGTAAACATATTGATAACCTTTCGTTATCTCTGCACAAGATATTGTCGCCTTAAAATACATTTGCTGAATAGTTCAGTACAAATGTTTAAAAACTGATATTTGTTGAAAAAGATGTTTCAATTACCACATTCCATTCATACTGCTTTGCATACCATAAGTCCATAAATTTAACAAAAATACATTTCAAACTTTTATAACTAAAAACAAATTTAACACCGTTATAAAAATATCTTCTATATTAGGTACCCGTTTTCAGAGGGGCGGAAAAATCAATACTAGGAGAGAAAGAGGCTACCACTTATGGCCATGGTTTAGATGGGCTTGGAGATGTTCCAAACCATGAACCAGTGGATACCAGTATCATTCAAAAGGAGCACGCAGTCAATGCTGTAATACGATTAGTAAATGAAAATCTAGGTAACAAAAACATATTATAACTCCAGTGTAGAATATCCATGTAAGAGATCTGAAGTGCATAGACCAAAGAGACAAGACAAATTTGAAGCAAACTAAAAGATAAAACAAAAGGAATAAAGGCTTGGAATCCACGAACAAATTTGCAAAACAGAGGTGCTCATGAAGGGTAAGCGTCAACATTAATTTATAATAATTCGACCGCATCATCTCTTTGTTAATTTAATCATTATGCTACGAATTCATTATTGTCTGTGCTGTAATTTTTCTTGCATGTTACAAAGATCCTCTCCTTGTACGATCCACACTCTATACAGAGTTCTGGTTTATTGTGCAACAAACAACCACACGCCTGGCAAACAAAGAAATAGATTTTTTGCTGATAAGTGTAAAATCCAAACTTACAAATGTGATACCAAACGAAATTCAAAAATTTATCTGGTTATAAGAATGGTTACCGTTACTTTGCTAAAACCTTCGTTCTGTTCAAACAATGCGCAAGGCGGCAATATGTAAAAAATAAGTCAAATTTGGACAGTCTCTCTTCAAATGTTTCAAAATTTATGGAGTAAACCGAAAATCAATTCCATTTTTGCAAAGAAAGCAAAGGGAAAAATTTTTGTTCTCGGACCATGAAGAATATTATTTTTATATGTAATATGGAGTTGTATTAAAGTAACAACATATTTAATAAAGTGTTGAAAAGTACCTCTAGTTTTGCAAACAATTGTAACCATTAAATAACAGCTTAGTTAACACATGTATTTATACGGTTTTGTGTTGATTTAAGTATGTGATTTGTCAAAGGAATTCGAAGATACCAAAGGGGCAGACAGAAATCGTTAAGTCGGTAGCCAGACAAGACCATGGTCAACAAATTGAAACAAAAACAAACAGTACACTGAAAAATAAAATGGAGTAACACGACCCCTACAAAAAACAGGGTGAGTTCAGGTGCTCTGGAAGCAACCACTGCTGCACGGGTGGCAATGGAAAGTGAGTAAAATACGTAATTTTGTGCAGGGCGTTGTTTATGGGTTGTTTGCGGTTGGTTTTTGTTCCCCGTGTAATATCGAGCCTCTCTTATATCTTTCATTCGATTTGTTATCCGGTACGTGTTTTAGTCATAGGATCCATTATCTTATATATGGTTGTCTCATAAAAGTCAGACGACACCAAAAACTTATCAAACTTTACCTTCGTTTGCAGATGAAGTCACATTGGTAGCATTGGCACCATTGACAAACATAGCCCTTGCTTTACGTTTAGATCCAGCTATTGGCAACAAGTTCAAAGAAGTTTACATTATGGGAGGCAACATTGAAGGTCTAAGAATTAGTAAAGAATATTGAAATAGGAAATTCAAATAGCGGTTATTAGGACTAGTTAGCTAAAACACGACGTCATGTAATTGTTGTTAAACATTTTTGATTCTTTCTTAGTCTGCAACATTATAATGTAGACAAGTTATCTTGAAACACAAAAAAACAATACCGTTGTCATTGAATTAAGGATGTTCGCTGTTGATATTAGAAATATCAAGGATTTCAAAAGCTTTTGGTTGCTTTTAAGATCTTTCATATTTGAACAAAATAAGCAGAAAAAATAATGGTTCTGTGTGCTCGTTTTCAATGTACAAGCATTTAAAATTTGAGTGGGTGGACAGTGGGGCTGGAGCCCGTGAGAAGGGGGGACGGGAACCGGGAGTTAGGGGGTAGGGAACCGGGAGTTGGATGGGCCGGAATCGGGAGTGGAT
>JAULBM010353371.1:0-12071 GCA_032357055.1 Geukensia granosissima
GGGAAAATTCATGTCAGACTTCGCTGAGGAAACTGACAACTGAGAGTAATGCTCACTAAACACCTTCGATCACCCAAGATGCTGAAATATCAACCCGATCAATGTCCTTGGAAACGGGAAATAGATGGACTCGAACCTTGAAACGAGAGAAACAAACCATGTAATTTTAATGCAAAATACCGAAAATTTAATAATTTCAAAGTTTTAATTCAAACTGAAAACAGGAAGTAGAAGAGCATGAGACGCCGAAGGGACAGAACTGGTACAAGTCATCACATACTAAACATATAGCCATTCCATTCAGATATTGTAGCGAATGATGTGACGAAAATATTTAAATGAATACCTTTATTTAAAAAAATCAAATCATCAGAAACAGGCATTAAATGAGCTAGAAGCTGTAAAAAGTCTTCCGAAATGGGATTTAAATGACCTAGAATCTTTAAAAAGACCTCGGAAACGGGCATTTAATGAGCTAGAACCTTTCAAAACTTCCTCGGACACGGGAACAGATGAGCTAGAAACCCGGAAAGGGGAGACACATTATGTCATCGTAAGCCTAATTTGAGAAAAAATCAGGAAATATTTGAGCTGGACACTCGAAAAGAGACACCGTTCCTGTTATCATATTTAAGCAATCAACCAATTAACTACTGAACAGTTTCCCCCATGTAGTGGTGGAGAATTTTATGAAGGAAAACCTTGTTACGGACGGAATTACGGATGGTATAATTAAGCATAAATTTAAAGCAGAGGTCTGTTCCTGCGTTGAATTTACTCTGTTTGCTTTTCTCAGGCAGAGGTGGTCTCATTGAGAACCAGGTAAGCGACACAGTCATGACAGTCTTAGACTCTGCAGTCCGAACATCAAATTATTGACTTTTTCTTTAATTCAAGATTTCCTACAAGAGACCGGGTAATATTGTAAGCAAATAAAAACGTTATAGTTTAATTGACTTGACGGTAAACATTTTTAGCGCACCTTGCTAAAGACCATATATATATATATATATGGCTGTCACAAGCAATTCTTATTTCTGAGTGGCCGATTTAAAAAAATGTCTTCTCTTAAAGCACAAGGCCAAATAGAACCAAATTTGAGAAAAAGAATCGATGGCATGTCTTTTATAAAGCTTCCTCGATTCGTCCCAAAAAGCCTACGGCTGCCACATGTATAAATTATTGTATCTGATTGCCTGTACTTTAGTCAAATTACCCATTAAGCTTTTGTGGAAGGTCCTTTACAAAGTTGTCTTGTTTCATCCTGATCGGAATTAAAAATACCTGTCTTGCGCAGTTTTGACTGGCTGATTTGAAAAAAATATCTGACAAGTACTCTATTAAAATGAACTGAAGTATCATAGAAACTATTTATTGGGTCCCCTATATAATTTTATTAATTTCACCTCAGTCAGACAGAAAATATTGACGAAATATTATAGGAAGTCGTTGTTTCTGGTTAGATGATTTTCAGACATTAACTCCTCTGACACGTCCAAGGATAATGAACTGAAATAGGTCTGACCACATTTTTTGGTTTTACTTCTGTTATAAAATTCATAAATCTGTAAATAAATAAAACGAATTTTCGAGCCAAGAGTCTTGGAACTAAAAATAATATGGCGAACAACTTTACTGTCAGAAGCAGTGTTAGCTATTCTCTCATTTTGCTAAAACTGTCGGTGAAGGACATTAAGAACCAAAATGGTATAGCGCTTAAACGATGGAGAATATACATGTGGAAACCGTCCATGGAAATCTGTGTTTGATTGCGGGGGTCCCTATGGTCACATTATTTGATTCAATACCGTAACTTTCAAATTATGTGAAAACGGACTTTAATAGCAAAGTTCATGAAGAAATTTCTTCAATTCTTCAATTTGTCAGACCATTATAAAAGGCCTAAGAACAAACTATAGATGTTTATAATTTATACTATTTAGATGACTACCTCATAGACAATCATGCTTTTTATATGCCATAGGAAATTCTTGTTTTTTGATTGGTCAATTTAAAAAAAATAAATCTTTTAAACCTTCAAGTTTAATGAACCAAACATGATACATCTAATAAAATGATATTTTTCCTTAGCAGAAAATTTGATATGGGGCGTGGTTATTTGACCATTACAAGAAGTAACGAGTTATCGCGGTTTCTTTTTTTTTTATTAGAAAATCTTCTAATGTTAAAACCCTCTTTGTTAAAAAATAAGTTCCTATCAAATATACTCCTTTACCAAGTGTCAGGTGAGCGATATACAGGCTCAGCCCTCTTAGCCACCAGTCTTGAATCAGCTGGATTTTTTTCACGTCTTGTTACGATTATGTTCTGCAAGATTTATATGAGAAAGTACTCTAAATTCTTTATAGATATCCTTAGCCGAAAATGCCATCTAATGTAGAAATAAAGGCACATTTGAGAGACATAGACGGCGTTTGCAAAATTGCCGAAACTATTTGCACAGAAGGACCAGCTGTATTAAAACAAGAAGACGTATTTTTCAAAACTGACAAAGGAAGACTTAAGTTAAGAAAAATAGAGGTAAATGAATATATTATTTCTAGTGCTAATTGAAGAAGAATTCAAACTTATTCTTACATGCATTTTGTTGTTTAGGTTGTCTTTTAAAGTTTAACAATAATTGAGCAGGTTGAAGGGAATGTAATCATTCCTTATAAAACATGTAAAATTAAAGAGTGCGTTTCACGTCGTAAGTAATGCAGTATTTATTATTGTATGATTTTGTGTTTGTTATTTTACCAGACATAAAGGATGTGTTTGACTCGCATCGCACACAATAATGTCTGTCAATAACCTGCCCATGGTCGGTGGTTCTTTCCGGGTACTCCTCCTTCCTCGACCAAAAACTGACCGCCACGATATGACTGAAATATTGTTGAAAGTGGCGTTAAACACAACACAAACGTATAAGTTGTCAAGAGAGAACTCAAAGAGATCTCTAAATTTAATTGCTTAGAAAAACATAACAGGTAAGAATTATTAACGTTTGCTTACAAACAAATCAACTACAATTAAAAAACTTCTGGAAACTGTTTTGGGACACCCCCTCTTACATATTTTTTCGACATTTATTGGACAATTTGGAAACAATTATCATGAACATGTGCCACCCACTATTATATATTTGTTTGAATTTTAAATTAAACTGTACTTTATTTAATCATGATTTTGTACATGTCTACATGATGTTTTATGATCTTTTTGAAGGTTTAGCAGGTGTGACATTTGTTGGGTTGTCAATGGTTTCTGTACTTTATATAAACTCACTTGTACTGATCTCCGTAGCCTATCACCTATATACCGCGCGAGTTTGCGCTCGACTTTGTACAGCACAAAAAGGTTGCTTTGACTCGCATCGCATGTGATAAGGTTTGTCAGTTACTGATTCTCTCATGGTACTCCAGCTTCCTCCACCAGTAAAACTGACCGCCGCAATATGACTGAAAAATTGTTCAAAGTGGCCTTTTTCAGAGGGAAATCCAGACTTTTGGAAAAGGGGGACCACCTTGCCAACACATATTTGTACATAAGTGGATATGACTGTTGGAAAAGTGGACCTGCCTATACATACTTGCCTGCATTCAAAACAAGTGCTATAATCATTTTTTTGCAGTTTCCAATGTGCAGCCTAGACACCCTGCATCCGCCCCAATCAAACAAAAGATATGGGTAAGGTTGTTATTTTTCAACACATAATACAATTGTATGCGAACCAAGACATCGAATGAATTTTTATGTTTTTATTTAATGTAAAGGGTAAGACTGCACAGCTGATATACTATGACAGACCAGACGAAACTGGTCCCAAATTCTCCGACTTCCACATCACAGAAATCACAGACCCAGAAAGTTTACAGGTATGCTTTGTACTTAACAATTAATCGTTAAAATGTACAACATTGGGTTTTTCTTAACTATATCAATGGGGAGGATAAAAACATCAAGAACCAAAAAAAAAAAACATTTTGAATATTAAAATTGGTAAGGTTGAATATGCTTCTAAGGCTGCCCACAGTTTTTGAGGAAAAAAGCAGTACGTATAACAAAAAAAATTTTAAATGAGCACTTATCTAAACATTATCAATTGATAACATTAATCGGCCAGTGCATACCAATGAAGTTTCATGCAAACATCAAAAAGTTCTTAAGTCTGTTAAAATAAACCCCACTAATATTTCTGAAATATTGTTCAAAACAGTTTTTACAAGGTTTTATGAATGTACAAGTATCATGAGGATGGCGAATTTTGATGTGCTTTATGCACATTACAATGAGTAATCTCTCAATATCAACATGATTAACATTAGAACCAAAAACATAATGTAGTCATGGAGTGTGACGATAACACTTACAAATGTTTCTAAATTAGAGCATGTGGATAGTTGTTACTGCGTTATTCTGTAAATCTTTTTACATGGTTATTCAGTTGATAGTATCTCTTTGGAAAGATAAGGTTGGTGGTGAAAGAAGTCTCTCTTTCATGTATTAAAATGTCAAAGCGTATATTTGTCATCTTTTGAGAAGACCTTCATAAAATTTTATTTTCTAGTGTAAGCCAAAAAAGTTTCCTGTGAAAAAGTGTCCTTCCTGTTATATATTTCTTAGGAAAAACCAAGATGACAATATTTCATGGTCATCAATGTGTTTTATTCCGTCCTCGGACTTTATCAAAGGGAACAATAGTGAAAGTGGACAATATTTCATGGCTGACACTATTAAATCCTACACTAGTTCTCTTGGGCTTCTGATGGAAGCTGATGCGGTCGCTTTGACCTTAAAGCCATGCCTTGAATAATCTTTAACTGATCAAACTTGGGTTAAAGGCATTTTTGATCCGACGGTAACATTCTGATACTCAACTGAACCACGTTTATGAAAAAACAAAACTCATCCATTTCAGATCACATTAGATAAATCTTTAGGTATAAAAGGACTCGTTAAGAAGACAAGAACCCTTTACATGGTTGGACAAACACGTGTTCACATTGACAAAGTACACAATCTAAACAACGGAGATTTTATGGAATTAGAAGTAAGTGGTTATAGATAACATCAGTAGTTTAAGAATAAAGGAACTCATAGAAATAATATCTTGTCATTCTGAGATTTTTTTACACAATAATACTGGACATGCTAGATGTGTGCGTTTATGGATCAACCATTTTGATTTTTTATTGGGCACTTTGGATCCTGTCTTTTTCATTACAGTTCAACTCTGCCTTTCTTGAGACTCATGTGTGTATAGATTTTTGTTAAATATTAAACATTATAGCACCTATATTTTTCAAATAATAAACAGTACCTAAATCCTGACATATTGCTATCCTGACTTTTCTTTTTTCAATTTTTCAATTTAGAGCCTGTCATTATAGCTTCAAAATTTACATCTTGCTTTTTTATTTCCAATGCCTTCGTTGAACCAAATGATTATCAAATGCTCCTTAACTTTGAATTGATGTATTATATATTTCTTGCTATAAATTCCTATTGTTGTCATTGTTCCTTATTTTCATTATTAAAGTTAAGCTATATTATTTTAAAACTGTTATGATATGTGTCTGGGAAAGTATTTTTGAATACATGAATGGTATATAAAACGAAGTTACTAATGGTACAATCCCTGTTCATATTTAAATTTATACACATACATAAGTATAAGAAAAATGTCAAGATAAGGCACTATTATTAAATAAATGTCATTTGGGCATTTAATGTTTCCGTTCATGGCAGGACTGTTGCTTTTCTTTTGCCTATATTAGGTATAAGTACTATATTCTTGCTAAGATAAATTTATTTCAATATCTTTGCCCATTTAACAAAAATATTATCTTTAGCTTATGACCTATATTGGTTGGTTGGCCCCTTGGTTTCGTGATCTAAATCTCATTTTCGTTTTGTATATTATAACTAACGTCATTCGCGCAAGCGTTGGGCTTCCTTTTGTCTAATAGTATTTAACTTGTATTTGAATTATGATTTCAGTTGCAAGATGTTGCTGTCCAAATATCAGTTGTCTTTAAAGATGTGTCAGGCATCAAACATCTATTAGTTCACTAAATTATCTCTTCTTCCATTTAGGTTGTTATGAAGGATGGACAAAAGGTCGAAGAAGGACAGAGGATTGCAGACAATCTGATGAACAAACTAGGAATAAAAGAATCTGATCTTATTTCTGGTGCTTATATAGACATGATACTTGCTGGTCAAACAAATAAACATTAAACAATACAGATAGGGCAACTCAATTCGTTTTCTTAGTGGCACTGCCATAAAAAATAGATATTTAAACCACAAATGGGCATTTATGCACACAGATGAAACAAATTAAACTGTAATCTTAGTGGCTTTGCTAAACTGGGAAAATTTGTACATTTACTCATATTGATGGGACTGCATAAAATGTAAGCTCAGTGACATTTTTTAACCTGTTATTCCTAACCATCCTAGTAATCTATTATAGTAAAACATAAATAGACAGTGTTTTTTGGTTTTGGTCTTTTAATTTGTTCATTATGTTTAGTGTTATTTATAATGCAATGTACCTCATCTACTGCAAAGTTATACTCATCAAGTTTAAATCACGTGAACATAGGTTTAAGAAGCAAGATGGTAACATTTGTGTACAAACACTTATGATATCCTGTCATTACAACTCTAGCCATCATCAAATGTACATGTTTTTTTTACATATACAGTTAAATGTTCAGTATGAATTTGAGGCCTTTCCTTGATATTATTCAATGATATTTTTATTCTTTTATTTGTGTACTGATGCTGTTACATGAACAAATTACTGCCATTTACATGATTATGTGTTCAAAAGAAAGATATATTAAAGTTTTTATAAACTTTTATTGTTATTCATATATTTAAAGTATTATGTCATCATTTTTACTACTGCACATGTTCAATGTACAGCTTCAGTATATTGATTTGTCCAAAACAAGATAGAAAATAACGAGAAATATAGTTTTAAGGTCGATCATAATCAGTAAGCAACTTATAAAACATATAATATATGTCTTTTATATAAGTGACATATGTGCATCAGAGAAGAAACAGCGCAATCCCCAGATGACCGATAGGGAAGCTTCTCGTTGGCGGTTGCCAGGTCATAATGCTAAAAGACTTACCCTGGATTATAGTGGATGACGTGTCGTGGAGAAAGCCACGCTCCATGCACATAAAAGATCCAACTTGTAGTTTTTAGAAAAAAAGGCCAATGCCGCTAAAAAGGAAAACAATTTTAGTCCCTCCCACATCTCCATTTTCCAATATCAGTCAAAATCCGTTGCCTTTTTGTGTTCCATCTAAAGCCCACTTTCGGTTTTAATAATTTTTTCTCGACCTGTTTGTGCATGAAATATTTTCAATTGGATGTTAATCAACCAAAAATCTATTAAAAATTAAATTTTTCAAGACATGATATTCAGTGAAGAATGCAGATGTTTCTTGCCGAAAGGTAATAAATATCTGTCACTGTTGAATTTAATTCTTTGTAAGTTAAATACCCAATAAGTGATTTATCGAAACTATTAAAAACCAATGCAGCTTATGCTATTCATCGATACAAGAATACTTTCAAATGTAAAAGACTTAAACATGGCTTCGAAAGATGTAAAAAAAAGTTGCAACAATTAACTGATATGTTTGCATTACAGACTTGTCTGACATGAAATTTATCAGATTATGTTTTATAGAAATATGCTGCATGTGCTAAAACTCTCAAGCACTGCAAATGCGGAAAAGCTTTAAAAGTATTGCACTTAAGTAGTTGTCCCTGGCTTCGCATTTGGATTTGCATTGGTTTGAAAAGGAATTTGAAGATACCAAAGGGGCAGACAGAAATCGTAAAGTCGGAAGACAGACAAAAATGAATCCTTTGCAATGTTTGGATCTTCGAGTTCCTTGAAATGTACTTGAATACCCAAAATTTGTATAATTATTCAACATTGGTGATTTTGTATCTTACAATTATAAGATTATAGTTAAAGTTTCGTTCGTAGTGAATCGGTACGGGACCACAATTATTTGCCGTAGTGCATTCTTTGGAAATATTGGCATATTTTAAAGTGATATTAAATAATTGCACCATCACAAACTTGATAACCTTTTTTTTTTACTCAAAGTGCAGTGCCAGGCTGGAATCATATCAAAATTAGAGAAAATTCTACCTGTGCAAACTCAAAATAATGGCAAAAATGTGTTAGTGGATGTTAATATTCTGTCCGTCTGCTTCCAATGTCCTCAAATTTGACCCCACTGCATGCAGCCAAATCACAACCTTTATGTCAGGTTCACCACTATTGTTAAGAAAATCAAGTATTTTAACCCTTCAGCTTCACATTTTAAATAAAAAGCTTGAAAATATTAAAACAGAAAGTAGGGAAAAGAAAAATGGAAAATACACTATTTGAAAATGGGAACTATGGACAACGAGGTGAAGCTTAATTAATTGTGCTCTCAGGCCAATCAACCAATTGCTTTAATTTTTTATATCAGTTAACATTCAACGTCTTATAACAATGAACAATTAAAATTTTTGAAATGTTATATAAATGCCCGAAGACTGAACTTTGCTGAGGAAACAATGACAAAATTAAATGCCTAATTTTAAAATTTTAATACTTCAATTGCATGATTTTTATATGTCACGTAATGTTTCTTTCATCATTGTAACAAAACATTCATTTTAAAATTGATTAGTTTATCTATAAAGCCTTGACACATTTGAACCCCTTCTGTAGACCGACATTTACTTTATTACTACCTTCATGTTTCAAAATTTGAATATTTGGTAATTAAGTTTTTTATACAGAATCAAACGTATACAATGTTTTCTACAGGCTATTGGTTGGAGTTAAACCATTTGGAATATTTTTCCTAAATGTGCCCTTGACACATTTCCTGCCACTTAGGTTGTTAACTGACATATTTAAATTTTATTATTGTTTTTTGATATCTGTCAAATTCAGATCCATGATGCAAAAGTAAAGATAAATATAATGCTACCAAATTCAGGATATTTTGCAAAGTATTTATCATGTTTATTGTGTCGTGTCTGTGATAATGAATAAACCAGTTGCTTTTTTTGTAACAGTTAACATTTTTTTAAAAGTCAACTATCAATAAAACAATATTAATTGATTATCCAGTAGCTTGTCCAAATATTAAGGCTACATCCTTGACATATTTTTATCATTCTATGTAGACTGACATTTAATTTAATTAATTACATCATATATGACATTTGGAATTTTTGTCAATGAGTTTTTATTACAGAATTTTAAATCATTGCTTAGAGTTGAACCATCTGGAGTATTATTTCCTGTATGAATCCTTGACACATTTTTTGTCTCTCAAGCTGTTAAGTGACATTTTATAAGCAATAGCACAACCATTTAACAATTAATGTTTTTTTCTTAAATATTTAGATGCAAGATGCAAAAGTAAGAAGATAAAATTTAACCAATATCCTTGAAATACCAATTTCTTTTTTTTAATTGCTTTCATATATACCACTCAAAAAAGTTTTGCAACATCGGACGTGATCGTATGTTTCTTGAAACCTAGAATTAAACAGAAATATCAAACCTATCAAGGAAAACATATTGGTGTGTAACAATGTGCCACACTCCCGGAGCAGTTCCAGTTTCGGTCCGCGAACGTACCTACACAAATTTTGTAGTGATGGAAATAGTTCCGGAGCGGAAAGGTCATTGCGGGGAGTTTGACAATTCTTGTTCCGCATCGATTTATGATGACGTCATGCAGCATCATTTCACTGTTAAATTTCCCGATTGTGTCAAACTTCTGCAATAGGACGAAAGCCTAAAGTAACAAATAATGGTGGAGGATAAATTTTTGATATTGTATTCATTCTTAAGCCAAACCCCTTTAGTTTATTATGCAAGAAACAACAAAGTTGATTTCAAACGGTAAAAGACGCTGTGTCCGTTAAAAGTAGACTGGAGAAAGAAACAGTTTACAAGTTTCAGAACAAAACTTTTGTCATTCTTCGCAAGAGAGATAAATGTGGCATCTAAAACATCTAACAGATTAGACAATGTTTCAGTGGTAAAACAAAGCAACATATTAGACATTTTTATCAGTTGCTGTAGTGCATTTCAGATATGGCCTTCGCCAATAAAAATATGAGGTGTATTTCAACAGTCTCCTTCCTGATGCCCCTTTTCGTCAACAGGAATCAAAATAATAGCTAACCACCTTTATTTTTGCAATAGTTCAGATTTCAGCTTAACAGATTACACTACTCGAAAGCCATGTAATGATTCCTGTATTTTTTTTTAAATCGTTCGATATTTGATTCTGTTTTTGTGAAAAACGGAAATGTTTGACGTCAAATTTGACTTTAACCATAATCATGTCTTTCCATAAGTTATTCAAAAACGATACACTATAAAAGCGTCTTTAAATAGAGATCGTCAGGTTTTGGTAGGTAACTTCTTTAAAGGATCAAATTTAATTTTTTGCAAAATTATGAAATTTACAAGTGTTGCAAAAATTTGTTGAGCAGTATACGTTTAGGCACGGACCAATTGATTTTCTGGAGAGGGTACTAGGATTTGTTTGCGGGTCATAAAATTTTTTTCGACCTCTTCTTGGGCCAGATTATTATTTTTCATGTATAGTAAATGCAAGAAAATTTCTTTGAAAATTTTTTCCAATGACAAGACAGTGGACCAGAATATTTTTTTTTCACTCCAGATGCTTACAAAATTATTATTATTCTAAAAAAATCCCAGACCCCCCCCCCCCCCCGTTTTTTTGTGACATAGGTTACAGATATGACAGAATATATTTCCATGGGCAAACCTTGCCTCTACGATATTTCAGTCATATCATAGAAGGCGGTTTATTGTTGGCGAAAGTGTGATTAGCTGAAGAAATTAATCAATCTTGAACAGGCATCTTACCAAAAAAAAAGAAGTTGCCAAATGATCAAAATTTAGAGGTGTCAAAAACGCCTTCAACAGGGGCTGGAAAAAACAAGTTCATTAATGTTGAACAGAAATGGGAAAAATTGATATACTATATGCGTTTTTAGCTCACCGGGCCTAAAAGGCCAAGCGAGCTTTTCTCATCACTTGCCGTTGTCCGTCCACAATTACAAAAATAATCTTCTCTTCTGAAACCGCTCAGCCAATTTTTGACCAAACTTTGCTGGGATGGTCTTTGGGTGGTCCTTTTAAAATATTGTGTCCGACGACCCTGATCTTTAGAGAAAATGGCCGCTAGGCTATAAATAGAAAAAAGGGGATATTAATTTCAGAAATTTTCTCCTCCGCAATTACTGTGCTAATCTTTACCAAACTTTGTCTATCGAAGGTGGTCTCCTTCCAAAACTGTCCGGAATTTCCAACCGCCAGTGGTATATAGAACCATATGTGAAATTTGCAACATTTTTTTTTATCTTGAACTGCTTGCACAATTAGAACCTTATTTAGGTGGAATGGTCCTTAGGTTGGTTCTCATAGTTATGTCGGATGACCCCACTCGCAAACAAAGATGGCCTCAAAAGCCGAACATAGTTTTACTAGGTAACTATTTGAAATTCATAAAAAAATACAAGTCTGGGAACTACTTGCTCAATTGGAACCAAACTTTAATGGAATAATTCATAGTAAAGTCTCTTTCAGAATTTTGTCTGATGAGCCAAACTTAGTTTTACATAGGGCCCTATTGGAGATTTACAAAAAAAAATTGTTATCTTGAACTGCTTTCTCAGTTAAAACCTTTTAGGTGGAATGGTTCTTAAGTTGGTCCCCTTCATAATAATGTAGGATTACCCCACTCGCCAACTCAACTAAGATGGCCACCACAGCCGAATATAGTTTTACATAGGACCCTATAGGAAATTTAGAAAAAAATTGCAAGTCTGGAAACTACTTGCTTCATTGGAACCAAACTTTTTATGGAATGATTCCTAGTCGGGTTTCTTTCAGAATTTTGTCCGATGACCTCACCCGCTTATCAAAATGACAACACTAGCCGAACTAAATTTAACCGGCTCATATGGAAATTTATGA
>JAULBM010353382.1:0-12070 GCA_032357055.1 Geukensia granosissima
TAATATCTATCCAGTCATTCATGTGGGCATCCAGTCACTCATTTTCTATGGTTAATGACTTCACACCTCTATTATACTATAAAAATGTTACATAAACCACCAGAAATCACCACTGTTTCAACAACAATACACAGACAATAATATCTATCCAGTCATTCATGTGGGCATCCAGTCACTCATTTTCTATGGTTAATGACTTCACACCTCTATTATACTATAAAAATGTTACATAAACCACCAGAAATCACCACTGTTTCAACAATAATACACAGACAATAATATCTATCCAGTCATTCATAAGAACATCTGGTCACTCATTTTCTATGGTTACTGACTTCACACCTCTATTATACTATAAAAATGTTACATAAACCAAAACAAATACTATACTTTGCAGCTATTGATTTTTTATGAGTATTAATACTGCTACAAGAATAATGCCGCATTTTTATATGATATCATAATTATTGCATGACCTAATTTTCAACATTTTTTTAAATATGTAGCGAAGTATGCAAAGTTTTGAGCCAATCATCTACATTCTACAAAATTTGGTTAATTCACAGTCTAAGCATCTAACCAATCCCTTTTAAATTAAGCAATCTTTAAGGATTTAATCTGGGATTTGCAATAACATAATTTTATTATATTTTGTCTGACTTAAGCATTTTTTCCATAAAAGGCTTTATTTATAGTGTTCCAGTCAGTTAGAAAAAAAATCAAGAGCAAATTCACTAAGTTTATGAAATTCAAAACTTCAATTTCTTCAGTATCTGCCTCTGAAATAAAGAAATTTCATGTTAATTTAGAGTACATGTACCTGCGATTTGCTCTAAATGATTTAATGTGATGAGACATTTTATATAATAACCATGCCTTTTCAATATACAATGCCCTTAAAACTAAATGTATCATGCACTAAACTTGCTATTTCATAAATGGCATGGTTATTTAGTGCATTGTAGTTTGAACTGTAACATTTTTAATTACCCTTTTAGGTATCTCACAACAAATACAAGAGCATGTGATCTGGCCAGAAAATATGCTTCCAACATTCCAAAATTTCTACACAATAGACCACCAGATGTTGTGAAGCACTGCTTTGTTAGATGGGAGGAATCACAGACTATTCCTGCTTGTGACATTGATGTAGTTGATGATATTAAGGGGACATTCCTGGTTAAAAGTCAGTTCACTGAAGACAGCCAATTACACTATCTAGTGAAATTTGAACGTAACGATATTGGCCTTCCACACTGTGATTGTAAGGACTGGGAGAACAGCCATCTTCTTTGCAAACACTTCTTTGCAATTTTTAGGAATTTTGAAGATTGGCAATGGGAAAATCTACCCCTTGCATACCGGGATAACCCACTCCTTAACTTAGATGTAAATAGAGCCCAAGAGGTACATAATCAACAAAATGACCAGGAGCCAGATTATGACCAAAATTCTGATACATCAGACCAATATCAACACATATGCACAGAATCTTTGAAAGAACTTCCCATAACAGCTGAGTCTAAACTTAAAAGAACAAGGGGTAAACTCATTAGTCTTTGTAATATGCTTAAGGATGTTTGCTACCACGCGACTGACCATGATGTCCTCGAAGAGACTATCAGGAATCTTCAGCAGTCTTTAACATATCTGAAAGCTTCAGTACCACAGACTAATGAATTCCTTTTGGACCATAGGCCAATGACACACATTGGAACAAGAAAACGAACATCTAAAGCTAAACAACCACAAAAATTAAAGAAATTTCCACCAAAAAGATTAGGCTCCAGAAGATACGGTGTAAAGGCTGATTTACAAAAGAAGCATTTCACCAAAGTGAAACTACCAAAGACTGATACTGATGGTAAAATCCTTAAAAATTAAGATACCGAAATTTTCAGGATATCAGACTAAAAAAAGTTCTGAATGTAGGGCTTCTCCAGAAATAATTAAATGAGGGTGTGTGAAAGCCCTCTTTTATTCACCCCACCACCTATGGAAATGCATTTATATATACATCTTTGCCACCAAAGCACACAGAATCTAATTGGCAGAAAACCCAACCACCGACAGAATATTAACAAAATTATAAGTAATTACCAATTAAAAAGCACCCAAAAGACTTAAAAATTGGTATTTGCTGCTTTTTGGCTGAACACACAGCATTTAATAGTAAAAACAATGTCCTTCTGCAGACTTTGGTATGTTAAACATTAGGCTCAGCCTGTCAGTCTTATACAATTCAGGGTTGATTGATGATCACTCATTAATATGCTCTCATCCTGAATATGCATGAAATATTTTCTGCTGGATAGTAATCACTAAATAAATCGATCAATCATATTTGAACAAGAAACAATTATAAGGATTATCTAGAAAGATAAAAGTTTTATGAAATCTGTAAAGATTTTTTTATCTTCATGTATGAAGATTGTCTTTTTCTTTTATGTTTCAGGACTTGAGGAAATAATTGAACAGCCAAACATTGTAGAAAGTGTTGATGAAGAAGCTTGCATAGAGATGGTGCATTCGGGGAACAGTTCACTAGACAGGCAAACTACTTTTACTGGTAAATTATCATTTAGACCTGTTGACTCTTTGTCTTTTAACCTATTTTGGGGGTTAGGTGTAAGCATATAAACACAAATTATGTTTCAGTCAGACATGGACACTTAAGAATATGAGTGTAATTAAAGACAGTTCCACCTAAACATCAAACAATTGTAAATGAAGGGTTGGCAAATCATATAGTTTTTTAATTCTAATTCAATTTGTTGTATTGTGCTTACTAAAGTAGTAAAATATAGTAGTAAACATTTGTTTCAAATAAAGGTAGGAAGACTTTTAAAGGTAGTGCTTTCTATGTACATATGTATGGAGTACCTCCCTTGAAAACATTGTTATGTAATGCTGTCTTTGTAAAGAAATATCTTTAAAGGCACTAAAGTATAATTTTGAAGACAATAGAATTTGAAAAATAACGATTTATATTAAAAATAAAGATTTATTTAAAATGTGAAATGATTTAGCTGCGAATTTAAAATGCTGTCTCACTGCAACGAAATTATTTTACAAAAGTTATACATTAATATTTTATCTAATACAAGTTATGTCCCTTCTTTATGAATAGTGCATTCTGTGTAAAAATTATCTTTACTGTAACAATCATTTATTTAATTGCCATTAGCCATATTACATTTCATTTATATTTTTTAAGTCATTAGTATTTGTTACTCAGACTCATGTAATTTGTACAAATTCATCAGATAAAAATGTTGACAAGTTTATTTAACTTATGAAATACTTGGGTATTGTTTACCGAGTGTCAAAATGACGTCAATTATTTGTGGTTAAAATTTCCTTGCAATGGTAAATGATCCTACAAATTATAACATAATAACTTTGAAACTGGTCTTATCTATAAATTAGTACAAATATAACATATGATGAACTTGTTTTATAAAAGCATGTAATTAGCATGTGCATTTGGAATTTCTATTTGAAGATGAACCTATATAATGGTTTAAAATAAATTGATTTACAATCTTTTTGAAAACTTCACAATGTGTCAATTTAGGGAGATCAAAAAGTTATTTCAGCAACAAAAGCAGCTAAAAAGACAGATATATAATGTAGCTTGTCTTGTTTCTTTACCACACCCATTTGTGAGTTACTGTAAAAGTTAAAAAAAAGTTGCTCAGAGATTTACCAAAACGTTAAAATGTGTAACTTTCAGATTTGATACTATAACTCGGAAAATGTATTATTCACAAATATGTAGATACAACACCAGTTATGATTTACTTTGAATGTACTGCTTTAATAGATTTGAAACATAAACACGTCTGTGATAGTCAATTGTATTTCTTAAAACATTTGTTTATGTTTAAAAAAAAATTTAAATTGTCTATCAGCTGTTATACCCATGCTGGATTTTGTATAATTTAGTTGAAGCTGAAGCTGGTAATGATTCAACTGACATAACAAATATTGTTGTGGAGAAAGTTGCAAACTTCACAGAGGAATTTAAAGGTATAATTAAATTGATTTTTATGGGTTTTTTATTATTATTTTTTTTAATTTATCTGTTAGTAAAATGCAAATAATAGACAACCATTTCACAAAGCACTTGTAAGACTAATATACAGAAATAGTTGTATGTAAAATAAGTAATATACATTAACTATATTTCTTACTGATTTTCTTTCACATTTAGACAAAAATAAAGGTGCAAGAAAGTGTTAAATTCTTTGTTTATTGTTTATTATTTTCTAATGTAATCTGCGAAAGCAGTTTATTATTTACTCTGGAAACGTAACGCCATTGATCTTCTTTGATAAATTGGCTGCATTCTGTTGTGACGTAGGCAATTTTTATTTGTTGACAGCATAGCACATTATTATGCCGCAAGTTGGTGCATGTCAATTTGCCAACAGACCCAATAATTTTCGTAACAAAATGTGACATTTTTGAAAAGTAAGTACATTTTTAAAAAACTAAATAGAATTGCTTGGGTTTATATATACAAATTTTTATTTTTTATTATGAAATTGTCTTCTTTTTTCAGTTTATGTTTCAAACATGGGTGATGAAAAATGGTTAGATCTAAACCAGTCAGCAGAAAAGACATACAAGTACCAGTTGGACATGACATCTAGAATTGGTCCTGTTGTTCTGTTAGACATCTGTAACAATTCAGATGACGTAGCTGTTGATTTGCTAGTAAAACTAGTGTGCCTTTTACCAACAGCACTAGATCACAACATCAAAATACGTTTAACTTACTTGATTATTGAGGAAATGGGTAAGAATTAAAGAGGGTTTCAATGGTAAACATAGTTAGTGGATGGCACAGGCCAAGATCACAAACTCATGTTTTCATGTTTTTCAAAAAAACAGTAAGAATGAGTCCAGTGGTTGTCGTTGTTTTATTAGTCATTTATTGTTACATGTTCACCATTTTTGCATTAGTTTAGGTCGATGGTTGTGTTTAATGTATAGTTTCACATTTTTTATTTCGGGGCCATTTACAGCTTCCCTTATGGTTGGATTCTGGTTCACTGTTGAAGGCCATAATGGGACCTGTATAATTTTTAATTCTACTGTCATTTGGTGGGTGGCTGTCTCATGGACAATCATGCCACATCTCATATTTTTATATTGTTTTGAGCCTGAGTTTCATTATGAAAAACTGGGCACCGGAGTGGTCTCCAGAGCTCCACCAACAGAGCTGACCCAGTGCGAACCACAGGTGGCGGATAGGGGAGGCCCTCTCGTTGGGGGCTGCCAGGTTATAATACAGTAAGCCTGGCCATGGACCATAGTGGATGATGTGTTTGTAAAGTGCCAGGCTCCTTGCATGTTAAAGACCCCTTTTGTAGTTTTCAAAAAGGAGTAGGTTTATGCTGCTAAAAAAGGCTTCATTTTATGCCCTACCCACTCACTTCCTTTTTCTAGTTGTAGTCAAAAACTGTTGCCCTGTTGTGTCCCATCCCAGCCCTTTTTCCGATATTGATAATTGTTGAACTTGTTCTCAGCCAGAATATGCATGAAATATTTGCCACTGGAAGTTAAGCAACTAAAAATCAATCAATCAATCATTATGAAAAATCAATAATTATTTTTTAACCACCTTTTCAAATCATTAAAAAACTGTAATTAATTTTAAAAGATATTAAAAAGATTTATTTCATTTCACAAAACCCTGGCATTTTAATATTATTTTGGTTTTTTCATTCCAACTAATCCTAAGCCAAAGAATAATGTGAGGAGGAATAGTTTTTGCAATTTATATGGAATTGAAAACTAGAATAAAGTATGTCTTCAAACCATTTGTGGTCACGATAAAGAAATGTTAACATGAACAGATGTTGAATCTTTTTAGTAAATGATAAGAAGATAATATTAGATGAGAGTCGGGATCCTCGCATACTGGCAAACCAGAGATACAAAGCTGTGGAAGAATTGCAAGAGATCATCAATTCTATTTACAGCAAAAAAGGTTTGCATTTCAACTATAAAAAACAGTCACATTACAACTATATAGAATGTGTAAAATTGATAGAAAATAGGTGATGTTGGGCATATTTGTATGTATAAGATTTTGAAAAAAATAATCAAACTCTAAAGTATTTAAAATAAACTTCAATTAATGTTTAATCACTGCTTTGTTATCACCTTATTCATATATATTTTAATAGTTATGAAAAGACAAGTTTGAATTGTTATCCCTGTGTCCCCCTTGTTTGGAAATAATCAGTTATCTCAAAAATGGTTCAGATCCACACCCCTTTACTATATATATTCTTAGAAGTTATGTAAAGACAAGGTCTATGGTCATCCTTATGATGGCAAAGAACCCCTTTAGTTCAGATCACAACTCCTTAACCATATTTATTCCGATAGGTTTTCAAAAGACAAGTCTGATGGGCCTTCCCTTGTATTGCCCTTTCTTCCCTAGCACTTATTCAGGTATATCAGTTTTTCCAACAACAGTCATAAAAATGACTGCATACAACTATGTGGGCATAGGACATATGGAATCGTTGATTGCATTGTTACCATCTTTTCTTTATTTTCTAGATGTTCCAAAACCAAAGAATGATTTTTTAAAAAGTGCAGATGTAAAACTTAAAGGTATTTTTCCTTCTTTCTCCAACAGAATAAATTCTGGTCAATATTAATTTGCCTAGCTGATGTTACAGTCTTATTGCTTAAAATGATTTTGTTACAAGAATATGGGTCACCAGTATATTTGGGTAGCCTGATCAATTCAGCAATGCTTCGATGAGTTGCAAGTTTACATGAGACAATACCTTTTCTAAATTTGGACCTTAAATATCTCAGTTTTAATAAAGTCAAGTTTTGGAGGGGTGTTCATGAAACTAAAAATGTAATTTAAGTAATAATGTTGACACAGGATGTAGCATTGACTTCAGCTGATTTGAATAATTGCTTTGGGAAACAATCAATGATTTTCTTGTTTGGTGTCAGAAACAAATAGTAAACTCCTTGCCGAAAATTATCTTTTCATTGTCAGCAACAGTGATTAATTTCTACCTTGGGTTACAATTTATATGTATTTATAGAAAGATCTCATAAGTGCAAAAAGTTGAACATAGAGATCCAACAACTTTATTATTATCCTGTGTTTAATGTTATATTTTATTTATAGTAAGAAATTGCAAAAAATGGCTTAAATTTTAACATGTAATAAAGTATGAAAATAGTAGAATTACTTACAATCAAGTCTTGATAATATGCATCTTTTCATAAAGGACGTAGTATACTAAAGAGAAAAACATCAGGACTGGACACCTCTGGGAAGAAGCCATGCATTGATAGATCTGCTGGTACAGTAAACCCCATTTTTCTTTAAATTATGTTTAATTTACACAAGTCAAATTTATAGTTTTATGCAGTTTCAATTTGTCACAGTCTTAAACTAATCTGTAATTCTCAATATGCATAGTGATGTTGAAAGTATAGCATGAGTCAAAGGAAAGAACCTAATGTCACAGGGTTTTTGGTGGCCGAGTGGTCTCGTTAGTTGATTTAAACTTACCTGTACAGATCACTGTAACCTATCACCAATACGACGTGAGTTTGCACCAGGATTTGTACCATACAAAAACAGGTTGCGTTCAACTACCATCGCACGTGATAAGGTTTATCAGTTACCTGCCCAAGGTCGGTGGTTCTCTCCGGGTACTCTGGCTTCCTCCAAGACTAAAACTGACCGCTGTGATATGACTGAAATATTGTTGAAAGTGGCTTTAAACCCAATTCAAACAAACAAACCTAATGTCAAATTTGTGAAGCAACCATATTAACCTGCAGATGTTGAACTTTTGTGTAAAGTTTTTTTTTTTACACCAGTTGCAATAATTTGCTGATGGGAATAAAGATAATTTATAAATTTCTAATAGTCTACATAAAAATAGAATTATTTATTGATTCGGTGTAGTGTTGTGTGTTCTATGATTGTCTTTCATTTCATTTTGTTGACCATGGTCTTTTCTGTCTTCCGACTTAATGATTTCTGTCAGCCCCTTTAATTCCTTTTATTGATGAAATATTTCAAAAGTTGTGATTACTTGGGCAAAAATTTGATTTTTAAAGATTAAATTATGGACACAATTTTGCTAGGCTCTATTCATATATTGTAGAAATATATAAAAAGTGTATGTATTAAAGTTTAATAAAAAATTTCAGCAAAGACAAGTCATGTGCAGTGGACAGACAAAACACAGTTTGATCAAGTTAAGCCACTTTCATTGTCAGATATTGACAAACAGAAAGGTATTGTATTAGTTGTACTGTTTATGAAGGTCTGTAAGATTTGCCCTATTTTACATAAACAGGTCTGTAAGATTTGCCCTATTTTACATAAACATTTCCTTGGGGTGTTCTAGTGCTCTTCACAAGGAGTAGCTATGATTTCACCATTGTTGAAGGCCTTGTGCAGACCCCAAGCAAATAGGTTAATATAACCAAAAGAGGGGATTGTAAAATCTAATATATTTTATATATATTTTGTTTTGGATATTAGTATCTTGATAAAGTTATAACTTGAAATAAAAATTAGGAAAGAAGGCTGGAAACTGAAAATCTACTTTAGGTGATTGCATGACTGAAGTCACAGTATTTCCTTTTCTATTTCAAACAATGAGATTTCCCAAACAAATAGCAGTAAAAGGTAAAATTTTTATCAAGTGTTAATGATAATCTTAAAATGGTGAAAAGGGTTATATTTACGTTAGGTCATTCACACAAATAGATCTCGCCTAATTGTCTACTATGCCACTTAACCGTACTTTATATATTGTACAGTTATTTAATGGCTATTTCCTAAAATCATTTTGAATAACTGTTTTATTATTCCGAAAAACAACAAAGAAAAAATTTAATATTTTTTATTTGTAGTTGTCAATGCCCACTATAATATACTCTGTCAGCCTTCATGTGTTGGAGATTTGAATGTCTTTGGTGATGTCATCGGTAAATGGTCATTAGAACTATTAACCAGTTAATAGTCTTCGAAACTATTTACTGGCAAATTCAAATCAATCGAAAAATATTAATTTTATCTTTATAACATTAAGACTGAGGTATATAATAATTAACTATATTGCATATCTTGTGTTTTAGCAATTAACAAAATTGAGAAGATGTGGGCACAGTCATCAGACACCAATTATTTCATTGCTAGAGTATATGGTGTGTCTGTAACAGATGCAGATATAAGGTCCTTGGAAGAGTCAAAATGGTTAACAGACCAGGTACAAATTGGATTTCTGAAGTCCAGCATTTGCCAAATAAATAATATTTTTGTAATAGTATTTTTATTTTAGTTTTTTGACAATTACGTGTTAGTGTAAAGTGCTTTGATTAAAGTCTGAGTTAAGTGAAACATAGATTTTTAGAAGTTTGATATTTGATAATATAAATTACTTTGAGTATGTATTAAGGTTCACATATTACATCTAAATTTAAAAAAAAATTATTTGAGTATTATCATATTCAGCTATTTTAGATATTTATCTATAAATAATAACAGTAATAAACTTTCCTATTTTTAATTGATTTGGCAATAACTAAAAGTCTACAACTAATTTCTCTTGTTAGATATTTTTGGCTACAATACATGAGACTTTTACAAGACTGCACTATTGACAAGCTAGCCTGGATTGTTAAAAAAATCTGATCTTGCAAATGGAACTAACATACTAGATAAGTGTAGTGTATGCTCTATACCATTTCCAATAGATTACTCTCTATTTGGATAGTTTTTTAAATCAATAATTAAGGCATTTGGTCTTTGGAAACTGTGCATCTATGGAATTTCCAATACATCTAATATTAAACTAGTCATTTTTTTCCTAAAAGTTTAGGCAACAAACACTAATAGATTTTTGCGATAATCTCATTTTATTAAAAATACAGTTTACAGGATTTGATTGATTGAATGTTGCTAATGTCCAGTGGCAAATATTTCATGCATATAAATGAATGATGATGATGATGAATCCTGCTTTGTACTAGACTGACACGCTGAGCTTGATTTTTTACGTGCTAGCTCACAAAAACAACAGTCAGCAGGAAGACATGCCACTTTACTGGGTACCCAAACACATTATTCTGACTCTGGGCCGACCAGTATTTGCTCTTACTCCTTAATGCTGTGTGCTTAGCGGAGAGGCAGCAAATACCAATTTTAAAGTCTTTGGTTTGATCGAACCCATGACCTTCCGCACTCAGACGAGGACGCTAATCATTACACTACCGTAGCGGTCTACAGGATTTGAAAAACCAAATAAACATTTTAACACAAAAAAATGATATTGTATGATACATTTAAAGGGTCTTTTAGATGATGAAATTTTGTTCCTTTTCAAAAAATAAGGTTATAATATTAATATAAAATTGATGTGGAGTTGTACATTATTTTGTTTTTAGGTTATGGATGCCTATTTGGCCTTTCTTTGTCAGAGTGAATGGGACAAAGGCAGAAAAGTAAAACATCTGTTAATATCTACTGTCAACAATATTCTTAAAGGCAATTATGTCTTTAAGAAAAAGGAAAAGGTAAGCAAATAATAAGATGTTCGATAATATGAATTAACATTATTTTTAAAAAAAAAAAAAGGTTTATAAGGGTTGCAACAAATATTTAAACAGTAAAATATATAGTTATATATAAAGCTATACAAGTTAGGAATAATTTGCACTACCTATATGAGTGACTGTGTGCATTGAATGTAATGTGATCATGCCATGCTGAATAAATGTATAATACAAGTAAAATTTCAGTTTATTTAAAAAAAAAAACAAAAAAAAAAAAAACAATATCAATTTATTCATTAGAAATAAGTTGAATTAGTACATTTTTTTGTAGGAAAAGATCTGCAGTTTTGACCTACTAGTAGGAGCATATCATCAAAGAGGAAATCTCTGGGATTTACTTGTAAGTAACTTATTAATTCATTGTAACAAAGAATAAAGACAGTTCCCTAAAATATAAGATACCAGTTTACTTGAGTAACATGTAATACAATTCAAGGTTTTTTTTTTAGATTATTGATCCACAGAATGCATTGGTGTATTTTTATAATCCAATGGGAGAAACTATTCATCAAAGAAGAGTAGTTTTGCAAAATTGGAGGTAAATTAAGATAATTTCAAAGAAATGAGTTGCATTAATTGATTTTTTAAAATTAAAAAAATATTATAATAATGTGCATAAAACATTCAAACATTTAAATGAAGAAACTCTGTTTTTTTATTCAGGTAGCTTTATGCTGAAGTATAACTGTTGAATTAACAAATTTAGTAATTCAATAGCTTCATATGACATACATATATATCAGTTTAAATGTGATAAATAAAAAAATAAGTTGTACTAGAAATTTATGAGCCCATTAAAGAAAAAGCTAGTAAAGATAACAGCTTTCATTTGTTTATCTTAAGAAACTTCATGAACCAAAGATACCTCTACTGCCAAGAGGAAAAGAAAGACTGGAAGTTAGAAACTCCTGACCACTCCAAGCAAGATGACAGTCACAACTGTGGAATTTTCTGTTTAATGGTATGACTGCATTACCCTAAATTTATCATAGTTAATGGAATTTATATTGGGTTTCTATTTTAGGACATTTTTTCTCAAGAAAAAAATGTTTTTTTTTCTTTTTATTGACATCTAGTGAAATTGGTAATTTTTTTTCTGCTAAATTTGGTCTGCATTCCAAAAGGAAAAAATATTTATTGCAAGTGCCCTGGTCACCTAAGAATGAATAAATTAAATATTTTTTCCTAAGTTTAGAAATTTATCATAGAATGAAAGTGATTGAAAACACTAAAATATTTAAATGCTAGGTTTTTCTAAGTACACCAGATGTATTAACTTGGCAGAGAAATAAGTTTCTGTTAATTTGTTATTTGGTTTGTATTAATGTGTAATGTGAGATGTACTAGCTCTATGTGTACGCCTTCTTTTTTTGTGTCGCCTGCACACAAAGTGTGTGGCGACATATAGGTATCACTTTAGTCGTCTTGCGTCGTCCGCGTCGTC
>JAULBM010353392.1:0-12070 GCA_032357055.1 Geukensia granosissima
ATTTGGCCCAGTGGTTTCAGAGGAGAAGATTAAAATGTGAAAAGCTAACGGACGGACGGACGGACGACGGACGGACGGACGACGGACGACAAACGCCAAGTGATGACAAAAGCTCACATGGCCTTTGGCCAGGTGAGCTAAAAACAGGAGGAGAAAGCTGGATACTCCTGTTTTCATTTTTGATCCTGATAGATGAAGGAGGACAAACACAGGCAAATAAATAAGAACTCAACTTTTTTTTCGCAGCGTACAAAAAGAGGGATTTTTAATCCTTCAACCCATGCCCCATTACCATTCCTTATGACATAACCCTTATTAAATAATGTTAAATACTCACATCACAATTAGTAGCTTCAAAGTGCCACTGTTTGTTTTCTAACGAGATTATCATAAATTCGTAGCCATCAGAATCTGAAATAAAGAACAGAAAATTGACAATGTCTGATCAATGTTATGCCAAAATACATTTCTAAAGCAAATGATTATCTCCAATGAATCAACATTATAGGGATAACTCTTTTCAGTATATCAATAAAATTTGCTTAAATAGAATATAGAAATATTGAAGCATCATGAAGATACCTGGACAATACCTGTGCTGTATTTCTAAATTGGGCACGATAAATTTTTCATCCATTTAGACAGTTTTGTCATTTAATTTATAAAATAAAATCAAGAAAACACCAAACTGTGAAAAGAAAATATCTGATGCCAATTTGAAAATTTTTGGGTGTTGTTACTTCCCTTATTTCACACAAAATATTTATCCTAACAAAACTAATATTCACTGATATTTAAGAAATTTATAAAAAGTAGTTTATTTTAAAAGGGAGGCAAAGGTGTAAGCATGGTTTACCGTTTGACAACTTTTAAATTAAAATTGTAAATGTAAAAACAAAAAATTCTTGGAGTAACTTTTGTTTCATTTTCGATAGAGAATGATTTTGAAAAAAAAAACCCAAATCCAAATTACTTGATAAATGAAAACATACATGCGTTTCTTCTGATGTTATTTTCTAGCAAAACTTCAGCTGTCATCTGACTGTTCTGTCACATGTATGTAAAAAAAGTTTCAAAGAAGAAATAGAGAACCTACATTAAAATATAACAACCCTTTTAGTTCCTCCCCAAAAAACAGTCAGATCACCTAAAATTAAAACCAACCTTTATCTAGTAACAAAAATCAATGTCCCAAAACATTAAAACAACCATTTTTTTTGTTAAATATTTTCATCCATACCTTCTCCATCTCCAGGACCTACACTCTTTATACCCCCACTTTTAGCTCTCCGATGTCGTTTCTTCACATTGGGAGTTTCTATTTTCGATCCTATACTGCTGCCATTCACACCGAGCTTCATGCTATCACCATTTGGTATACCTGAAAATAAAAAATATCATTTATCAGAGGCGGATCCAGACTTTGGAAAAGGTGGAGGGCCCACTTGCCAACACATGCTCCTACATAGGTGCATCTGAATTTTGGAATAAGAACTTGCCAATACATACTCACCTGAATGCAAAATAAGTGCTGAAAATTGTATCTACATTTTCACAAGGAGCAGGTCCCCTTGCCCATGCCCCTTGTTTATGAATTTTAAATTCCGGTCAATGTAAAAACAAATTTAAGAGGCACGTCTTTATTGGGAAAAACAATGATAAGCATGGTAAGCTGAGGGATAAAAAAATATTTGCAACATTTTTACACGGAGATTTTGCAGATAAAATTTAAAAAAAGAATAAAACACAATATAAAAGATATTGACCTTCTTTATACAAGCACTGATTTTAAAAGCTAAATGGGCAAAAAACAACAAACCATATACATAATGACTTGATTTTGCCGACACAAAAATAAAGCGGAAATGGGTTACAAGAAGCTTAAGTATATGTGAAATAAAGGATACAATACAGGAAAATCCCAGTTTTGAAAAGCGGAATTCCGCTTTAAAGCGGAAAAAAATCAGGTCTGTACATAGTTCCGATGTGACATCACAACAAGCAACTGACCAATCAGATTTTGCCATTAATTTTACCTGTACTGTTATTAGGGGTGAAACATACCAAACACCTCAGGTTTTTACATTGGTTTAAGACAAAATTTAAATCGAGTATATTTGCTTTCAGTCATACTGCATTTAAATAAAAGATTGATTTACGCATTTACTTTACTATTGGTGATATGTGGTTTGAGTTTCATTAATATTTATATAATAATAGTTGAATAATTTTAAGAAAATAAGTTGTCAAAAAATATTTATATAATAATAGTTGAATATTTTAAGAAAATAAGTTGTCAAAAGGCAAGGTAAACACTCGAGAATGAGAGATGTTTCACCCCCAAACAAAATAAAGTACCAGGATGTTAAGAATTATGTATTGTTTGCTACGAGCTTAAAATATTTTGAATTACCTCCCTTAAAGAACTGAAATTTTTTTTTAAAATCATTTAAATTTGTTGTATTGTCCCCAATTTCAAAGGTGTCAAGTATCAATCATAAGATCATCAAATGTATTCAAAAAAAAAATCTATCTGGGATAAAGAAAGCAAATAAGGTCTTTTAATAGCAAATTTAGTCCTCCTTTTAAACTTTTCCCAATAACACTGACAAAATAAGACATATTTCTCTTCAAACAACACCTCATTGTCAATTTCGAGATGAAAGATCTATATTTCTGGCAACAACTCCTCTACTACAGAGGATGAACAATTAGAAAGAGATATAATAACTTTGCAGTCCAGAGCACTCTAAAAATACCTTAGATCATGTAGTTGTACAATGTAATATATTAAAGTATGGATCAATAAGGAATAAATGAGTTCCAGTAGCTTCCTGAATTTTTTTTTCTCCTTTTTTTTTAACAGGAATCTGCAATATTGCAAGATAGCACCTAACTTTTGAGCAGAGAGAAATTCTGAGTTGTTCCCCCTTAAAATACTGTTTTAAAACTAGAATAAAACAATTTTCAGGAAAAAAATCCTATCACCAAAATTAATGACTGCATTACATCCTTGCAGTGATTAAGGTATCTGTGACATTTCTTTCTGTGTTTAATTAAATTAAATATCATTCATATGCAGTAAATGACTGGTTGTGCACCTTACTTATTAAAATTTCCCAGAAAGAATATAAACCTTAGAATTACCATTCCAATTGTTTCGATAAAATAAATCAAATTTCTGAAAAACAAAAACCTCCAGTTGAGAGGTCTTATTATCATTCAGTATAAAATGTGTCAAGAAATACCAAGGGGATATTCGAGGAAAAGGGAAAATGTAAAAGTACTGACAAACTCCGGAGAACAACATACACCTATAAAGCTAACTGTCAATGTTGTATTTAGTTTAGTTGATACAAGAGTCAGTTCTGTAAAAGAAACTGGCAATTTTTTTTTTTTTTTGTTTTTTATAAGGGCCAATCTTACCATACAATACCGGAATTAATAAAACTGGTGACTTTTCGATTTAAGATGTAAACTTGTTGACTAACTCTGATAAACATACTTCAGAAAATTAAAGTATGGTATACAATGACACACCTTGAGGCTGTGTAAAATTGTTATCTGAATTTGAAGAATGGCGCTGTCTAACGATATCAAAGCCCGTTAACATCACATTTTCCTTGTCTTTGGTGGATTTACCTGGAAATAAAGGTGTTAAGGTGTCACACACAATACACAACATGCATCTCATAACCAGATTGTAAATATTACTAACTACTAGTCAGTATGCAAGTATAAGGTTATTGTAAGGGTAATAAAATCTTCAGAACATTTTTGGTAATTTTCACAAATCATGACCAGTAATTAAAAGATTATTTTACATAACAAACTATTGATAATTATTTTTTCCACAATTAAAACATAAATCTATTAAATTTTGAGCCTAAATGATAAATTTGAAGAGTTAATTCTCCAGGAAGTATATAATATGATTATTAACTAGACTGTCCAAAATATTATCCATGTAGGATTCTACATGTATCTGGCTAATCTGCAGCTCATAATGGCTCACCATATAATAATGTCACATTAAGAAATACATTCTGACTAGCAATTCATGAAACAACAACAAAAGGTCCATGCTAGGTGCAACCATTAAGCTAACCACTCTATACATCTTTTCAAAATATGTATATCTTGCATTAACAAGTACATCTTACAAGACTAAATTCTGACCTTATGCAGAATTATTTTGTTTGATTAACACATTTTAGTTTAAGGTGCAATGGGGCAGAAAATGTTAAAATAAAAACTGAAAGGGGATTCTGTTAATATTTTTGTGTTTTATCCATTTTAGGTAAAAAATTAAGCAGGTTCCCCTATTTCCTACAAAAGACTTGAACTGCATCTGGACATATTAGTTTAAGTGCAATGTATTTGTTTTCTTATGCTCACTAGACAGCAGAAAAAACCTTAAGTAAAACAATACAATTTAACTTCTTGCAGGATTGATTGATTGTTGCTCAATGTCCTGCAGAAAATATTTCATGCATCTTTAGGATGATAGCTTAACTGAAGGCTGTTTTGTACTAGACCAACAAAGAGCCTGATTTTTTAAGTGCTAGCTCAAAACAAAAGCAACAGTCTGCATAAGACTAGTTTGCCCAGGAGCAGAATAATGTGTCAGGACACATTATTCTGCTCCTGGGCAAACTAGTCTTTGTATGTACTCCTTGTACTTAGGCATGCTTAGGGGAGAAGTTAACAAATACCAATTTTAATGTCTTTTGTTTAACCTTGCAGTTGGATTGGACACTGAGCCTTCCACACTCGAGGTGAGCATGCTTACTATTTCACAAATGAAGCAGCACTTGCAGGATTGAAATGGATAATCAAATATGAATCATTAATTATAACTTTTTCATTTTACAATTTTGCAGACTAAATATTTTAACAACTGTAACAGACTAACAGATCAGAGATGCTGAACTATTTTTAGTTTAAGAAAACAGTTTAAATGCAAGACAGCAAGTGCAAGCCAAATTTTTTGCCAAAGAGACAAAAAGTTGTTTTTTAACATTTAGAGGAGACTCTAAAAGCAAAACTCTTTTACCTTGGGAAAATGTGTACAAAACATCAAGATATTTATAAAAAACTGTTTTGCAGGTCCAACCAAGTCCTTATTTTGATTATTTAAATGTACATTTTCTGGTCATAAGGTTTGTAGGATATTTAATATTACATGCATTACTAGATACCATACCTCCTAAATTAACAAGAAACATCTTTTTACACTAATATTGCGTCAAATATCCAAACTATTTTTCTTATAATGATGTTCATAAACATCTAAGGCTCAATTGCATAAAGGCATTACTAATAACATATAAGTTCTACTTCTTTTTGCCATCTTATCTTTTCTAAAACATGTGGTTGGAAGATAGTTCTAGAATTACCTCCCTTAGACTGTTAAAAGTTATACTAAAAAATAATTTCAGTTCAACTAATATAGGATAATTTGCCATTGTACATTTCTCTCCACTGTTAAAGTTGCAAACAACCAGTGCAAGGTGTGGACAATTTTTTTTTCATTAACAGTTTACACACCTATTGTAATTTACACTAAAATAGAACCATTGTCGAAAACAACAAAGAGATGGCCTGCATAAAATGCAAAGCAATTGAAACCAAGTCAATGTTTTTTGGACACAAGGCAGTTCAGTTGAGTAGGGAGACATTTATTGTGTAGTTGGTTATAGGATTTGAAAAAACTTTCCACAATTTAGTTTACTTCTGATTATCTTATGAAAATTGAATTGGTATGGGCCTGGAGAAAATATGTATAACAACCCATTCCTTTCCACCCTAAAATTTGCATTCCAGAAAAATCTTTAAAATGGCAAAAAGAAGTCTATATCTACCAAGCTTGACAACACACACACCTTTGACAACATGATTTGCTTCACCTTTCAAGCCTCCATTGGCTGCCTCCTGATTTGGATGCTGAGCAGGGTAGTTCGGAATTGTTTTTGTTGTCCTGGGCCGCAGTCCAGGAATCTTCACCGTCGTGTGCATTAATGTTATTTCTTTCTTATGTACATCATCCATGTAATCCTACAATGGAAAAACATGTTTAATAACTTATACTGTGGTCACTCATTGGTTTAGGTGCACTGAATGCATGTTTACATATGCAATATCCACATACCTTATCACTGTATTAAGTGCCTAAGCCCTTAAAAAATCCAAAAAAGGGTGGGGCATTTATTATAACCTCCAAAATCCGAAATTCTATCAAGTCCAGTTGGTAATATTTTCTGTTTCTGTAACAGCCCGAAATGAAAAATTCTAGTTTCTCTCCCTTATATTTATGTGTCTCAATGTACTGAATTGCTGTTTTTTTCAGAGAATTTTTTATTACTTGAACTTGAAAGCTTTGTAATAGCAGGATTTTGAGGGATGCTTTAGAATTTTTTAACAAAATTAAGGTGAGGGAGTGTTAATACATGTATTGGCAGGGGCAATTAATACAAGGATAATGGTAACTGTTATTAATAAAGAAGTTAATTTTGATATAATGCTTATTATCCAAAACATATCAAGGAAAGATTTCAAAATATGCATTACAGGAATATGTATTTTATTCATATTTGAATACAAGAGAAAAGAAAAAAATTCTAACCTTGAAAACGTAAATCCATTTTCAATACACATCAAAATTTGGTGGATTTTATAATGTTAACCCAGTGTGCATTACAAGCCACAGAGGCTTAAATTAATATAGTAGCATCCGAAAATAAATAATTTAGGGCATAAAATAAACAAAAATGTAAGCAGATAAATTACTTTTTAAACCCCTCCACCTTCCAATTATTTACTAGAATTTTCAGAAATATAGCTCCTTCAACATTTTCCTTTCTTAAAGTTATGAATGATGAAAATGAATTATTTTGTTTTACATATTCAGTACAAATATTCATGTTGAATTATACTGAAAGCATATTTTTACTGGTAAAATAAATTTGATATTTCAGTGTGACATAAACCATACCCATTTACTTTACAAGGATAAAGGAGTGGGTTCAGTGTGACCTGTTTTTTGGCCCTAAAAAGTAAGGGATTTTCAAATATTGACTCAACATACCCTATATCAAGAAAAGAACAGTAAAATTGTTGTTTTAAGTGCACATGACATCATAAACATGGGTTAAATTTAAAATGTATTGAAAATTTCACTATTTTTGTGTAATACAAGAGATATGCCGAAACCACATTAAAGCCAGATTTTTCAATGTTATAATACAAGACATAGCTATACAAAGGACAAATGATTAAAAATAAGTAGTAAGGTGATGGATTGGTATATTTTAATATCTAACAGTATTAGACAATAAGCAGGTCAGTTATAATTCTTGCTTTGTGCAGCATCTTACATATATATTAATGTTCCAAGTATCAATCAATTCCTTTCAAAAACATCTGAGTTATTGTCAGAAAACAAAACTTTAACCAAAACTTTAACCTAATTGTGGACTGTGCCCGCACGCGATACCGACCAACGCCAATCTATTAGCAGAAATATTTCGTTGAAAAATCCGGCTGATAATGTTTATACATGCCAGTCATTTTAGTGTCCACATTTGTTTAAATTTATCCACACTTGTTTAAATTTGTCAGCAGGATTAGGATTTTTAGACTAATAATGTTTGTTACATATGATGTCTTGCTTAGTCAAACAATAAGTACAAGGCTAAACATTAAAAAACGAGATCATTGCTATAACTTATGCCATAGTTCATGCCATTTTTAGGTGTACCACAACTTCTTATAAAATTATAAAGACAAACATTCATTACACATCTAATGACATAAATCTTTGCTTGAAATTAGGCTTCCAAAATGAAAGGTTTTTTGTTCTTTTTTAGAGTAAGAAGGACCAATGCTGTATATGGACTTTCTCAGATTTAATTATTGTCAGCAGTGTGAAGCGGAGAAGTGGAACAGTTCCAAGGAAATCTATTATATTGTATGTAAAGGCTATCAGGTCTTCTCTCTTATAGCTATTTATAGTGAATACAGACCTGATTTTTTTCCATTTTAAAGTGGGATTGCAGTTATTCTAACCACATTTTTATACCCCCCGCAAACATAGTTAGGGGGGGTGGTATATAGGAATCACCCTGTCTGTCTGTCTGTCTGTCTGTCCGTCCGTCTGTCCACATAGTTTGTAAGTGCATCTCCACCTACACCGCTGTGTAGATTTGCATATGGTAAGATCATTCATTGTGCTTTATTCCAAGGGCAGATAATTCAACTTAAGTGATAGGGGAGCGGGGGGTATCCTTTATGAGTTTTGCTCACAGTATGTCTTGTTTTTAATTGAAATTTTAATTATCATACTTCTGTGTCTAATTTTTCAAAAACTTTCCAAAAACCCTAGATCACATGATATTTTTTAACCAGTAAGAAAATTTAAAAATTGTAAAATTTCTGTAAGGTTTTCTCAAAGAAATTACCTTTTATTGTTGGATTATGGTATTCAGAGTAGGACACCTCCAATCTTGTACTGCATATTTCAGTTTTTTTTATTCTGGCTTCTTACTTTATCCAAATAGATATCAACTGAAAGTGTAGGAATATTTTTTCAAGACTTGGCAGGATTTCTTCTGTGTCTACAACATAGACTATATAAGTAAGAATTACAGCAGTTTTCAAAATTTGATCATCAGTCAAACATAGGAAAAATTTTATCAGGACAATATAAAGACAGACGTATTAAAATCAGGATTTTTTTGGCTTAATTTTGCCAGCCTTATCCATCTGAACTGCTTTTTGAGGGATAGATGTACATGTATTTTTTTAAGAAAGCTTACTAAAAAAAACCAAAGGAAAATTCCTGTTATTGGTGAAGATTGTGATACTGATCTTGTTTATATCATACAGGGGCTCCAAAAGTCCAGTTTTTTGTTTTTATTATTTTTCATTTTTGCAGAAGGTCCTCAGATTTTTCTTTCATACAGTTTTTTGTCCCCCCCTTTATAGCTGCTCGCAGTCAATATAAATCCCAGCCCACCCTCCTTAGATCCCTTATAAAACAGAAAATTATTTAAATTAAGAGTTTATTAAAAACTATAGAATATGTAGCATTTCATACTTAGCTTTCTTGTGGATTCTTCTAGATTTTTAACTTTTGAAAGCTTCCTGTCATGATGCTTTGATTAAATATCATTCCATTCTAAATACTGTGGCACATGAATGAAATGTTTTTTTTTATTTTTTATTTTTGCATTTCATTGGGCATTGGCAGTGTATCATCATAACTCTGATGTTGCATGTAGTTTTATTAAACTAAGGGCCTGTTCACACAACAAAAGTTGATCTGGATTAACTCAGGTAAATGTGGATTAAGTCACATTGCGTTCACACTAGGTTTAATTTGATCCAGATTAACTTAATTCACATTAAGTTAATCTGGATTAAACTGTATTGTGAACACAAAATGTGGATTAAATATGACATCATAATTAGTAACGTTACTTATGGTCTATTGATTTCAATGTTCCAATTTTAATCCGGATTAAGTTAACCCATAACCCCAACACTAGTGTGAATACAACAGGCTACCTTTATACTGGCTTAAGTTGATCCGGATTAAGTTAATCTGGATTGAGTTAAGCCTAGTGTGAACAGGGCCTAAGATACCCATAAAGATTCACTCCAGATCATGCAGACCCTTTAAGCAGCCTTTCCTGGATTTACCTCGACTATCTTCTAATGCCCAGAGCAAATATATATCTAGAGTCGTCATACATGCATGGTCACAGTGGAGTGATCATACATACATGGTCACAGTGGAGTGATCATACATGCATGGTCACAGTGGAGTGATCATACATGCATGGTCACTGTCGTCATACATGCATGGTCACAGTGGAGTGATCATACATACATGGTCACAGTGGAGTGATCATACATACATGGACACTGTCATCATACATAAATGGTCACAGTGAAGTGATCATACATACATGGTCACTGTCGTCGTACATACATGGCCAAAGTGGAGTGATCACAAATACATGGTAAAAGTCATCATACATACATGGTCACACTGGATTGATCATACATACATACATGGTGAAAGTCGTCATACATACATGGTCACTCTGGAGTCGTCATACATACATGGTCATAGTGAAGTGTCCTTGTAATCTTGATCATATGCAGCATACATTTATGAATTTTCAGAGCAGAATCCACTAACATGAGCTTGATTTTCAATGTCCCATGCTAAGGATAATCTAAGTATGAAATGCTACATATTCTATAGTTTTTAATAAACTCTAAATTTAAATAATTTACTGTTCCGTTGTATTGTGAGATTGGTTACTAAGTAATTAGCTAAAGTCAACTTCCAGCATAGATATATTTTCTGATGTTTTAATTTTCAGGATAAAAGAAATTTTGTGAGAAATCCTCCTGCTGGTGTTCAGTTTCAGTTTGATTTTGAGGCATCTTATCCTGTAGCCATGGCAACCTTACAGGAAGATCCAAACTTACAGAAAATGAGATTTGATTTAGTTCCAAAACAGTAAGATTTAGCATAAATTTTAAACAAATACTAATAACAAGATCAATAGGCATGTGATAACATAGGGATATTGCATGGATATTCGTGAAAATTTGTCCCCAGAAACAAAAATATTGTTTTGCACTAACTATTGAGTGCAAATTATATTCTGCCTGGGACAGTATTCACCATTGATATTCATGCAATAACCCTTTTATTTTATGGCAAGTGCTTCAAAATTTTAAAATTAAGCATGAACCGGCCATTGATGACATCAAGATTTTGAAGAGATATTTCATTATTTGCACTGGTGCAATATGGAGGAAAATTGCACGCTAACTTTTGGTTATATTGTATGGGAAATATTTTGTTGCTATTCAATAAAATTGAATTTTCGCATGATTTTATTGCTGAGTTCAATGAAATATTTATTTTTGATTTTGCTTGAGTGATACAGTCAGGGATTCTATTTGTACAAATTAAATAATTATATATTACAAGTAAATTATAATTTGCTGAAATTTTCTCATGTGTTCTGTTTATTCATATTTTCCCTCATAAGTAAATAATGAATATTTAATATTTGTAAGATTTTTTCTTTTTAATCACCATTGCTATGACTCAAAATCAACAGAAAAATATAACATATACATTGCAGAGAGTTTTATGAACATAATAAACACTCTTCAAGCATTGTTTAGTATCAGGGCTTCTCTTTAAAGTCTGTACACCTGTAAAAATAAGTGTGCACCTGAACAATGATCAACTCATGAAAATTCAAAAGATTCAAATTTTTAAGAAAAATCTCAATAACTGTGTCAAAAAGTTAGATGACTTACTACTGAAATTCCAATGTGAATAGTTTAAGTTATACTTGTACAAGAATCCAAAAATATATTAAGAGAAGAAATAAGCTTGTACAAGTATGATTTTTCAGTTGGGCAAGTAGGATCTTTGACAAAAAAGTCCACCAAAACAGAAGGCAATGTCAGCAAGATTCTAGATCTAGATTCTAGGGTAAATATTCTTTCACCTGTGCTTTATTACAGAAAAATGAATATGGGGTTTTTACCTACTTGAGAAACTAAAAAAATCTGGGACAAGAATATGAACAGCACTTTTATTGTCAAAAATAGTAGTTTTTAGATTTTTACACTTTAGTTAAAAACTAAAGATTTTGTTAAGAACCGAGAGAAAAAATTGTACATTGTAAGTGAGGAATTGTTTGCTGTCTTTCAGGCGTTTATTCATTATCTTTTTTATATTTACATGTATTTTTACTACTGCAGGGTTAAAGAGGATGTCTTCTGGAGGAACTACTTCTACAGGGTATCACTTATCAAACAGTCTAACCAACTGACAACTCTAGCACAAGAGGGTATATTAATTCTTTAATTATAACCAAATTTTTGACAGTGGAAACTGCAATCTCAAATGTTAAAGCATCTTTTACAGTTAAAAAATTGTCAATTGCAATATAAATATTAAGGATGTTCGCTGCTCATCTTTTTGATTTTTTGTCAGATTTTCGGAATCCTCTGGTTTCATCCATTTAAG
>JAULBM010353403.1:0-12070 GCA_032357055.1 Geukensia granosissima
CCCCCCCGCCCCCCCCCCCCGCCCACTCCGGCTAGAACCTTTCGAAATGTTTTATTTCATCTAATTTTATTATTTAACTATCCTCTTATACCATCCTACAAACATTATCTGCCATTTTCTTATAAGAATGTTTCTTGATAAAGCCTAGCCATACCAATTACATATGTAAAGTCGAAAATAAAAATATTTCATTTTTATGTGCAAGAGTATACGTGAAAAGGATATTAAACATTGGCCGACAAGATCGTGGTGTCGACAGTTAAATTGCAACGCATCCCTGTTTGAGCAGCTTCGATCTTACCTCTGTCTAGAAAATCGTTGTATTCGACATATGCCCTTAAAACCATGTGAGCTTTGGAATGTTCATTCCATACGCCGTTGAAGTTGACTATTGGAAAGTTATGAAATGGTATAATATTTTATATTCACCTGAACATAAATTTTCGTTCTTTGGTCAAAATAGCATATTTCCTAAATCTTAAACATAACAGTTTTTCGTTATGATCTTAAAAAAGAAATACTATACTTAAACTAACCCAAATCTTTAACATTTCTTTACGACCACAGAAAAATTGCGGTCGTATTGTATTATGGCGATATTGTATAGTGTTCACATTAAAATGACGATTATTTAAAATTGATTCCACGGGAAATGTTTTACGTTTTTAGAATTAAGAATATTTTTAGAATTAAAAAAGTCTGAATATTTTCATTTTAATGCAGTTTCAAGGAACCACCAAATTAACCTTGTCAATTAATACCCAACATGCGCACAGAAAATATTACAGATTGATTTCTTTATGACAAAACGGAATTGGAATTATTTCATTTGATTAAATGCAGGCAGCTGGTACTCCGTTAATGCTGACATTATTTGATTAAAAACAATACTTGTATTGACTAATTTACGTTCGATTTCCTTTTCAATTTTAAGCATTCAATATTGTTCTTAATGAAAAAACAATATTGACTTTTTTCAATTTTTTATGTCAATATTGTTTTTAATCAAACAATATCACAATTATGCCATAAACAGTTATTAGATAATATGTATAAATCTGCCCTTATAACCAAATAAACCAGCATGATAAATACAGTTTGAAAAATTCTTGTATTAGTTATAATTTCAAACGGGTAATTCGACCCGGGCAATAAGTTCTAAAACCCAAATTGTCCGGGCCAAAATTCCAAAATCCGTATTGCCTGTTGCAATAAGTTCCAAAATCCGTACGATGTCGGATGCCTTATCAATTTGACTCTCGGTCTGTCAACATTTTTTTCTGTAAAACATTTCTACACATGGTAATGATTTGATATTTGGTGTGTATTTCGAAAGTGATGTGCAAAAGTTGTTATTGTTGATTTGTTCTCTTACTAGAAACCTAAAAACCATTTTGATACGGACCTGTACATTTTTCCATACGGCCGTGGTCTTATGTTCTTATGGTCCTGGAACTATATGCATACGGCTGTGTTGTATTATTTAATAAAAGGCTTACGAACGTGCTGTTTCTGTATTGGCCCTGGTATTGATTGGAGGTCAGCAAAGGCCCGTTTTGAAGAGGTCGATATGATCTTTTAAATACCAAATGTCAATATCGACTGAGATTGATATCTAAAATATTTCATTTATCAGGGTTTGTAAGAAAATACGCTGGGAATACCGGTTAATACTAAAAATAAACTTAACAAAATATTCATAATCCAAATCATAAATGTAAAAACAATTACTGTGGATTCATTTATTTTCGTGGGTATCAATTTTCGTGGATAGAGAAAAAATGACATTTCGTGGGATACGTAATTTCGTGGATTGCTGCCTTATGAAAAATAAAATAATGTTGAAATACATAAATTCGTGGTTTTGTACACCAGAAATAGTCAAATGACAAACTTTTTAATCATTCATTAACATTGTACAGTAAGGTGCTGATTTTACGGGTTACATAAACAAAAGTCTAAATGACAAATTAACTGATGTGATTATAATTATTATTTGATTGCTAGATAAATATTTTTTAAGTATAACACAGTTTAATTAAATGGCTTCATTTGAAAATGAAATATTTTAATCAAGATATGATCAAAGCATAAAGAGGTAAATTTACGATGTTTGAATCCCTAGCTGTAGAATTTACTCATTTTTGTCTTCTTTTTCTTCTGTTTTATTCTTGAAAACATTGATATAAAGTTGTTTCAATGAATTAAAATAAACATTCTAATGCATACTGTTTTATTCCTAGTAACGTACGTATTAACATGATAAAGGTTACCAGTTTTATAAAGAATGAACACTTCAAATACACAACAAAAATAAAACCGGAGGTGAATACCACGAACAGTTACACAATAAAACTATTTTGAAAAAAGTATTTTTTGAAAGTTTATTTGTTAATCTAGACAAACAACAAGACATCACTTCATCATTTGGAGATTCACATTACTTTCCATATGTCTGAAACAAAAAACACGTAAAAACCAAATTTTCACTTGGTTTTCTAGAACGTTCATCCAATCTTCAGGGCCTAGATCTTCATTCCATTGTAAGTCTATTATAACTAAAATTTTTCGTTCCGTTGGAAAGTTAATTTCGTGGTTCAGTGGCACCCACGAAAACCACGAAAATTGGTATACAACGAATAATAATGAATCCACAGTACACAATAATAAATGTTTGCGAGATTTATTGGTTTTTTTACCCAAAAATATTGTTAGCATTTCACAAACGGAAATTCCGCTACAAAAGGCTAAATTTTCGTGCCTACCCATCATCCCTTTTCCAGTGACAGTTGTCGTGTTGTGTCCCATCTCACACTTTTGTCGATATCGAATATTTCTGAACTTGTTCTCGTCCTGAATAAGCATGAAATATTTGCTACTAGACGTTAAGCAACCAACAATCAAATCAATCTCTCGCTAAGAAAGAGCTGCACAAAGTTCCATAATTGATACAATCTCCAATCTTGATTTCAATAAATGATGTATTGTTGTTGAGCGTCTTCAGGACGAGTGCAAGATATCAAAAAATAAATGGTAGGGGCCCGGGAATTTAATAACCACAAGCTGCCAAATTGAGACAGTTTGGGTAGTGGCGGGAAATTTAGCCTAAGCAACCGGTCAACTGCGGACCACTCATTCCTAGCTGATGCAAAGGAATCTTTAAGGTGCTGATAATTTTTCCCAAAACGGGCCACGACGGTAACACCGTTTAGGTGTGGTTCTACCTCTTGGCAGAAAACGAGCAACCAGTTTCTTAACCAGGTGATTGAGTATCTTTAAATCCTGCTCGAACCAACGGACGCCCCTTAAAGCATGGGTTTTACCTGCTGGCAGAGAAACCAAACGGCCTAGTTCTTTTCCTGGCTGCCCTTTGGGTCAATAAAAGAAATAAATAACTCTAAGTATCTTTATTTGTTTGACAAGTCTCTACATATACATGGTGTTTTCTCATTTGTCGTCTGGGCACCGTAATGGTCTCCAGGGCTCGACCCACAGAGCTGACCCAGCGCCAACCCCAGGTGGCGAATAAGGGAGGCCCTCTCGTAGAGGGTTACCGGGTTATAATACGGAAAGCCTGGCCGTGGACCATAGCGGGTGACGTGTTTGGAGATTGTCACGCTCCATGCACGTAAAAGACCTCTTTTGTAGTTTTCAAAAAGGAGTAGGTTAATGCCGCTACAAAAGGCAAACGTTTTCGTCCCTACTCATCACTCCCTTTTTCCAGTGGCAGTCAAAATCCGATGCCCTGTTGTGTCCCGTCCCACCCCTTTTTCGATATTGATAATTGTTAAACTTGTTCTCGTCTTCAATATGCATGAAATATTTGCCACTGGACGTTAAGCAACCAACAATCAATATCATTCGTCGTTTCTTAACGCGCTTTTATCGAATTATATGCAGTTACTGATACGCAATTACCAATGTTTAATAAATATGGAGAATATGGGTATGCTATATGAACATTTCAAGGAGTAACCTCTCATCAGTAGCATAAGAACTAAAACGTAGGACGTCAAAGATCTAAATAAAACAAAAGACTCAAATCCAAACAAATCGAAATGTGAAGCCAAATCCGACGGCAGGAACAACTACTAAGTGCAATACTTTTCGATGCCATTCCGTTTTTTTACTGCTTTAGAATTTTAACAAATGCAGCAAATGTCTGTGAAACATGTTTGATAAATTTCATGTCAGACCTGGGCTGGTGAATATCCTCATGACTCCCCAAACAGAGGTATCGACCCAGTGAGATGATGGGATTAAGACCATCAGCGAGAAAATAATTCAAAGGAAAAATTCGTTTTTTCTGCGCCGATAGACTTCATTTGCTGGTATGCAAAGGCATCGTTCTTATTTTCCTTAGTAAACATTGAGGTAGAAGATCATTAAAAGAACAAACTGGTTCATATGAAAGTCTAAAAAAATCATAAATTTCCATAAATGTCTTTGTTTTTGCTTTCAAAAATAAATGTCCTGATATTTGAATCATGAAAAAGTTATTAGAGTCATCACTCCGAAAGTTTTTCGGTCGCCATCATGATTTGGTTGACCGGTAGGAGATATTCATTTCACAGATGACAATGGATATCTTCCGACTGTTATGAAAACAAATCCGTTCCTATACCAGTTGTGACTAACATCGATAGTGACTATACACCGGTTTTGACTACCGAGTACCACGACGGGTGCCATTAGTGGAGCAGGAGTTGCTTACCCTTCCGGAGCACCTGAAGTCACCCTGGTTTTTGTAAGGTTCGTTACTCCAGCTTTTGTTTTCAGTGTAGTGTTGTGTGTTCTATGTTTGTCTTTCGTTTCCATTTGTTGGCCATGGCGTTGTCTGTCTTCCGACTTAACGATTTCTGTCTCCCCTTTGGTATCTTCGAATTCCTTTTGTTAGATTTGTGCTCTCCAAAGGAACTGATGTATCATCAACAAAAAAGGAAATCTTGGTCGTCATCTTGTGTTATCACATTAAGGAGGCGGCAATAACAGTTGTTTATCTTATTTTTGTCTTATTATTAATTTTCTTTTTATTTAAATCTTAGATAAAAAACTGAGATCAAACGCAAAACAACTGATCATTACGATTCACTTCACTGAAGCGAGATAAGAATCACGAACACATAAAAGTGTTAAGTCTTAAAAGGGAGTAATTTTTCATATACAATACACGAATACAACATTGCGGTTGAAATGAAGTTCCCAAAAGCTTTTCACAAATTGTCAATAAAGCTGTTTATTCAACAAATGAACATGGAAAAAAAATTCTGTTCGGTGACATTTCTAACGCATGATTTTCAAGCAATATTGGTAAGAGAACACATGTACATGTGGACGTGTCATATCGGAACAGATTTTTGACTTAAAAACGTATTTGAAAAACCGGTGCAACTTGCAAGCTTCTTAAAATGAAATAGAAGTTTCAAAGGCAACCTTTTTGAGGCGGCAAGTCGTTTATACAGGAAGCATCCTATGACAAAAAAAAGAAGGCGCATGGTACAGCCGCTAAGGAGAACCCGTCTTCCGTAAATCAGATAGTAGAAGGCATTGCCAACGATATTTGCAAAATCGAAAAAAGATACAGTGAGGAATGTTGTACCTTCTGAGAAAATGATAGAGTAAAAAAACAATGGCAATATATATTTTAATGAATCCCCTGCCTGCTCTCCCCAATTTACTCTCTTGTGTAAATGAGTAGTTATTGTAAAACAATAGTATCGGAAATTGTGCGGGCTCAATGTGCCCGTTTTCAGATATTCCACTTCTAAATACAAAATCAGGGTTTAGAGGAAAAAACAGTCTTGTGTAAATTACAAAAGCAGCAAAAAACTCTGGATCTGAGACCAAATTCATAAAGCCTAACATAATGTTACATCAGACAATTATAATTCTTCCCCTCTCGCATAAAATCTCACTGTAACACCCATTTATATATTTAAGTTTATGTATCATATTTCTTTCTGTGATATTGTATATAATTATGTTTACAGGCTTATATGTATAACTTATTTTACGCATGTCCTAAGATTGTATTGATATTCATTGTAATCAAGGAGAAGACGATCTAAGTTTGCTTTAACTTGTGTCTGATCCTTTTTACTTATTTTGAGTAAATAAAATATGTTTAAATTAAACATCAGACAATTTTTATTTTAAACGAAATTTACGATTATGTTTGCATACATATTGTTTATAATACCCCCAACAACATTTTTACCGGTCATTGCCCCACTTTTAATATTGTTACTCAATAAGCAAATTTTTTTCAAAGAGGCAAATATCATTGTAGTAAAATGGTAATTATCAAATTATTGCAATTTTTTATGTATTTAAAACAAATTTTAAATCAATTTCAGCATACCAAGCACTGTAGGCGGAACTGTTATGTTCTCACTTTTGATGATCAACAATAATTTGTTTTGCCTTGAAAAGAGCTTTGCATGTTCTAAAAAGACATTCGTCCAGAGTCTAATAGTCTAACGTGGAAAAGCTGATAGAAACAAAGACAGTTAAAATGGTAGAGTATGATTAATTAAAGTAATAAATCAGCAACCGTGTATAATACGAAGATGGTCGACATGTAAGTTCCAGTAAATAAAGTTATCATCCTAGACATCAAGGTACGAAAGGACAATAATCACTCCAAGAGGGATTTTTAGGGGGTACCCAACACCTAAGGGACTGTCATATCATCTAAACGTTTTAATCACATATCATTTTATATGAAATTCAATGGATCTCGGTGATAAAAATTTTTGATGATGAAATAACAATAAATCAATTGAAATAATTCCAAAAAAATGTGTGGTTCAAATTTCTTGAAATTTTCATGTTTTCCTTCTTTCATCAAAGTTAATCTCTAAACAAAATGTAAAGAAAATTAAACGAGAGGATTTTTTTTTTTTTTTGTGATGGTGTTGGGTACCTCCTTAAGCAAGCCTATTTGAAGAACATGGCGATTACAACAAATATAAGTGATTAAAAACTGAATAATAAACTAAGACACAAATGTCTGGTTTAACAATAAAGCTCATTTATTACTATTTGACATAAAACTTTAACTGCCAGACATGAATAGTTTTTACTACAGCTTGAGGACGTTGTCTATCAGTCAAACTGCTGTATTTTTTATAACATTATTATTTCTGGTCTGCATGATGGAGTGTGTATCTTTGTGGTTCATAAATAATTTCTAAGAGTACATAAAATTCTATAGCATGACTGCATGGCTATAATTAGCTCTTTTGACGATCGTGCTAATTAGATGGAGTTCTTGGGGCAAAACTTTTAAATCTTCATTCATCACTATTTGAAACAGGACAGAAAGGGTTAATGTACTTTTTAGAATGAATCATTAATGTTGGAAAGTTAGAAATATTCAATTTTAAGAACAAATGTACACCAAATGAAATTTGCCACGACTTAAGTCAAAATATATCGAAAGTTCGACTATGAAATATGTCATGTTATATATCGTTGGTGTTTTAATTTTTTGCCGCAACTCATTCAAAATTAAAAATTTAAGATTTCCTCAGCACAAAAAAATTGTTAAATTTTTGACATTGAAAAAAAAACTGTCTCAAATTGGAATGTTTTCATAGATCAATATCCCCCCTCCATTGTTATAACCAGAATATAATTCAACTTTATTCCTAATATTTCATCCTTTATCTGTCATAAAACCACCAAAAAAATCATTTTTATCATGTCTTGTTACCTGAGAACATTGGTTAATTGCACAATCAAAATGAAGTCGAAAAATGAACATTACACCCTATGGGGAAATTTTTTATTTTTAGTTGAAATAAATTTTTAGCTACAGCTTCAGATGCGGCAAAAATTTAGAATCCAACGATATATAATATGAAATATTCAACTGTAGAACTTTTCATACATGTTCACTTATGTTGTGGCAAAATTTGTTCGGTGTACTATAAAATAAAATAGAACAGCTTAACTCCATATATGGTGGTAGTTCTTACCGACCGCTTTTTCCAGGTTTTTGAGCTTTTTCCGAAACTTGTTGAGTCCAGTAGTTACGTAATTATCTGGGCATACTCAATGGCCGCTGTTTTTTATACCCACCGTCGAGACCGCGCTCTACACGAATACTAATTTCCATAACAACTCGTTTGATTATCACGTATAGCAACACCAAATCTTTATAAACGTATTGATGAAAAACGTTATGTCGTTTGTCATCCAGATAATAACACTTGAGCTGCTTTTAATAAGTAAATTGAATTCTATTTGGTTATAAACTGTCATTTTTGCTTTATTTCAAATAACCTGATTCATCAACCAAGATAGAATTTATAAAATAATAAAACCCTTCTTTAAAAAGTAGATGTGGCGTGAATGTTCATTAGACTACCATCCACTAAATGATAATCGAAATAGAACTACAGGTCTCATTACGGTGTTCAATAAACCGACGTCCATACCATAACGGAAACTCTAAAAGCCCCCAAAATACAAAATATATAATTATTCATAAAAGGAATTCGAAGATACCAAAGGCAGACAGAAATCGTTAAGTCAGAAGACAGACAAGACCATGGCCATCAAATTGAAGCAAAAAGATAAAGAACACACAAACATATCATAAAACGACAACGACCTAATATATTAAAGAATGGTGAACGATATATGACTATTTTTTTTAAACGACACCCACTTGACTACAGATTCCTGGCTTTAAACAGGCACATTAAGTATCTGGCGGGGTTAAACTAGTTTGTGAGATCTCAACCCCTTCCCATAGCCCGGCAGAGTAGTGTGACAAAACATCAATAAACAATCGTTGAAATTGATTTAACACATGAGATCGATACTGAAAACCAACAACAAGTACAATTAAAAATTTTACATTATACAACAAAATTATCGACCTCGAATGAGTGTTCGCAGTGTCTGCTAGTTCAAAACCACAAAACAACCAAAACTAAAGGAAATAAAGTTTTACTTGACTACGGTGTCAAAAAAAACAAATTGAGTTCAATGTAAAATATCATTAGAAGTAAACTAAAACATGAAATTGTACTAAATGCTATTTAAAATTATATGGACAGGAAGAAGAAAATCTGATAACAATTATCAATATTTTGTTCAATATTAAATATAAACAAGGAAGTCAATAATAGAACATTAAACCCATATTTAAAGATTTAACAATAATGTTGTAACGGTATATTTGACGGATGTTTAATGTTGCTTGTACGATTGTAGTATTCATTGACTAGTAACTTTGCCACTTTTTTGTTATTAAATTTTCATTGTTGAAATTGTTCCGGTATGTTAAATGCTCACTTGTCACAAGAAGCGAGATTCCACCTTTGTCGTAGATCTTGTGGATAATATTCCATTTTCACCTTCCAACCTTCAACTTTAAGCGGTTGAGATAAGGTGCGATTTCCTTGACATTAACACCACATTATTCATGTTATTCAGTCCTCGATATACAACAATCAGAAGGAGCAAGACAGCAAAAAACTAGGTTAAAAACATTTCGAAGATATCAAAGGGACAGATAGAAATCATTGCATCAGAAGATAGTAATGACCAAGAACAACAAAAAAGAAACGAAAGACAACACTACAGTTAAAACACAAACTAGAGTAAAACGAATCCTTTAAAGGAAGAATTAGCAACTCCTGCTCCACTAGTGCACCCGTCTTGTTACTCTGGAGACAAAGTCGTTGTAAAGTCGCAATCGGTGTTACTCACAAATAGTATAGGAACGGATTTATTTTTGTGGGATTAATTGTCACGACATTGGGAAGATATCAAATGTCATTTATAAAATGAAGTTGATATTTCGTATCGATCAACTATATCAAAATAGCGACCGAAAAATTCTTAACCTTTCCTTGCAAAACCCTTGCTTCAGTTGCTTTCTTGTCAGCAGCCCTCTATCAATAAGCTCATCACCTGGAGTGGCGTATCAACTGAGGAATATAAACACTCCGTAAGCAGGTGAGGCTGGACGTCATCTCTATTTTCGTTAAGGTTTGCTCTCAACCCGCCCTTACTGTCAATTTCTATGTATAGAGGTATGAGGCAGACCGTTCTGTTTCTGTAGTATCCACCAAAATTATAATTATTCAGTGAAAGAATAACATATTTATAGCGAAACCTAAAACCAAAAGATTGAGCGACCTTTTGAAATGAATTTTATTAGAATTAACTTTTGACGTCGAAACGCAGTTGGGATACAAAATTTAACAACACGAAAAATAAATTCTTAATTCATTCCCATCTTTAATCTTCAATAGAACATTATATGATAAGCGTTACATAGCAATTCGTTTTGAGTCAGCTCCTGATGTCGGCCAATAGACCGTTCTGTTTATCCGCCAAAGGTATGACCCTTGCCAAAGGGATGTGTGTTGGTTTGGGAGCATGTATTAATACTCGACGGTGTTTATGAAGTCGGCTACTTGGTTTTCCATTCGGAAAGGTTGTGCTGGAGAAAGAATAAAGAATAAACACTAGGTATCTTCGTCCTGGAGGCACTTGTCCTCTAGAAGGTAATGGTCAAAGAAAAGATACTAGACCGACATCGATATTTCACAAGTACATGAAGAAATGATTTTTCTTTACAAGAAATCATGACCCCCTTCATCAATTAGTAAAAAAATACATAACTCCCCTTCAAGTACTGCTATTCTTTTCTTTGACCACTACTTTTTTGCCGGCCCACCCCTTTTTCTAGGATGTAAAACCTTCGTCCGAAATGAGGCAGCAGTCTGAAAGTCCCTCTCTTACCGGTCCTCTGATCAAGGCTTAATATTGATTTATTGTTTGTTAACCTGTTCCTGACCTAAATATGGCTGATATATTTCCCGCTGGAGGTTAAGCAGCAATCAATCAACCAATTTTCGCCTGGGGTAGAAACTCTTCAAAGCGGAAGGGGGGTATAAATTCTCAATCTTGTCCTGGACGGAAAAAGTGCAAGATAATTATTTACTTTTTCTAAATAAAGTTTTATTTCTTGCTTTCTGTGTGTTGTAATTCATTAAATCTTACCTTTTATACTGAAATGATTTATATCGGAATAGAAAATGAACGATATGGCTGGTGTCTTTAAAGAGGTAGAAACTTTGTTCCCGTCCGGAATACCTGAGTTCAGCCCTCTTTTGAGTGGGGTCCACATTGTTCATAGTTGTGTTTGTGTTTAGTTATGTGTGTACAGTATTTGTCTTGTTTCATCTTCTTCATGCCTTAGAGATTGTCGTGTCTGCTTTTGTATCGTCCTTCTACTCCAAATATTAATTTTCCGTTGAACGTTCAAAATACCACCCTTCTCTAGATGTAATATATTTTGTATATTTATATGCATTTTCGTTGTGTAAGACTTCAAGGGAAATTTCAATTGAAACGGTCATTTGCTTTATTTATTAATAAAATGGCGTAAATTTTCCGTCTTCAAAGGAAATGGAGTTTGCACAGAAAGTCATTTTTGTCTAAGTGCTAATAAGGCAAAGAAGTACTTTTGCTCTTATAATAATGAATATATTTTTTTATCGAATATGAATTAGTTTCAGCTGTAAAGCATTTATTATTCATGCATTTGCTTTATGAAATAAAGTAAAGTTAATGAGACAGTCGGCACTTTTCAAATCAAAAGGTTAATTAATTATGCATTCATCAATCAAAATCATTTACGAAACAGCGAAGTTTTCTAACTCTTAAATAGTTGTGAAATTGAGTGAAAAAATACACCATACAGACATTTCTTACATAAGTTTTTGTTCATTATCGTTTCTCAATATAAAATCTATACCGGTTGTGACTAACATAGATTTTGACTATACAACGCCTTTGTCTACAGAGTTACACGACGGGTGCAACTTGTGGAACAGGAGTTGCATACCCTTCCGGAGCACCTGAACTCATCCTGTTTATGTAGGTTTTGTGTTACTGCGCTTGAGTTTTCAGTGTAGTGTTGTGTGTTCTATGTTTGTCGTTCGGTTCATTTTGTTGGCCATGGTCTTGTCTGTCTTCTGACTAAACGATTTTTGTATGCCCCTTTGGTATCTTTAAATTCCTTTTAAAAGTGCAATAATAA
>JAULBM010353414.1:0-12070 GCA_032357055.1 Geukensia granosissima
CGGACGGACGAACGAACGAACGGACGGACATAAGGATCACTATATACCCCCGCAACTTCGTTTGCGGGGGGTATAATGAGGGGATAAAAATTTCGTGGTAAAATGCATAATTAAATATGTCCTTTCAACAAATCAAGTTTCATTGAAATATGATAAGAAGCCCCAGAGAAGTTGCCCTGACAAGGTCATTTATGAAGATTTTCTAAGATTAAAGGGCATAACTCTCACAAGAAATGAGGTGATCAAAATTTCGTGGTAACATGCACAACTACATATGATGTCCCATCAACGTATGAGATGTGTAGTTGCGCTGACAAGGTCATTTATGAGGATTTTTAAAGTTTAAAGGGACATAACTTCTACAAAAATGAGGGAATCAAAGTTTCGTGGTAATATGCACAAGTACATATCGGATGTACCATCAACGTATGAAGTTCCATAAAAATCGGATGAGTAGTTTTAGAGGAGTTGCGCTGACAAATTTTGTGACGGACACACGGACAGGTAAAAAACAATATGTCTCCCCACCATAGTGGGGGTAGACACAATAATTAATCTATAACACATGTACAAACTAGTCGATTATTCAACAATTTTTCACAGACTATGGTAAATACAAGACAAAATCTTTGTAAAAAAGAACAATTACATGTAATATTTAGTTACCATTACATTATTAAATAGACTTGAAGACAACATTTTTATTCTTTTTATGTGGCCCGTGTATATGAATTTTCAGGTCAATCTGAAAAACTAATTTAGACGAATGCGACATAGAACATTATCAAACATTTTACTTATATAAGGAAAAACAGCCAAAATCCAATACACGTGTAATGACATACTCTGGTTTTTCCTCAAACAAATATTCACAATGTAATCAATGTTACATTAATTATAAAATAAACATATAAATCTCGAATTTAATGAGTTCAATTTTCTGGCTTTTAACTGAATCTTTCTGGCTTTTGCCTCATTCTATATAAATAAATCTTAATTTGTAAATGTAAGAAAGATACATAAACGGCTTAAAGGTTTCTCTGTTGATGTGTTTGGAAATATTAAAGCTTCTTGAACAAAAACTACTTTTGATGATTTAAATGTCACTTTCATCTGTTTAAAAAAATTTGCATTATTGTTAAATTTTACCTTAAATAATGTGTTCTTTATTGGCAGTTATTAAGTCATATAATGTTAACAGTTTTCCTAGAATCAGTGAACTGGTTGATTGATTGAATGTTGCTTAATGTCCAGCGGCAAGTATTTCATGTATATTCAGGACGAAAGCGTATTTATGAAACCCTCTTTGTATTAGACCCACACGCCGAGTCGGATTTTTAACGTCGTGCTAACTCACCGAAAACAACACTCCGCAGAAAGACATGGCGCTTTACCCAGACACTTTACTCTCACTCTAGGCCGACCAGTTTGCGTGCTTAGCGGAGAATCAGCAAAACCAATTTTAATGTTTTTGGTTTGACCCGGCCGGGGATCGAACTCACGACCTTCCGCACTCGAGGCGAGCATGCTAACCATACAACCAACAATGCAGTCAGTTAACTGGTAATTTTATATCATATGTAGTAGCAAATACGACCATATTGAATCTTTGTGCCCCGTGGCAAATGTGTACATTTAGACACGTCTTAAATCCATTTTTAATGCTCTGTCTCCAAATGCTCGAGGGAAACCTTGATTCGTACATGGATGGGTGAAATTTATAAATTATTACATGTCACTTTCCATAACAACCCAAGTATCATCCCGAGACTTCCATATTTGTCCCTAGGGACGATTGATTTATTAATTGATTGCTTGAATGTTGCTTAACGTCCAGTGACAAAATATTTCACGCATTTTAGGACGAGAGCATATCATGAATGATGATGAATAAATTCTGCTTTGTACTAGACCGATACGCTGAGTCAGATGTTTAACGTGCTAGCTCACGAAAGCATCAGTCCTCAGGAATACATGACAATTTACCCATACATATCATTCTGCCTCTGAGCAGACCAGTCTTTGCTCTTACTCCTAAATTCTGCGTGCTTAGCGGAGAAACATCAAATGCCAATTTTAATGTCTTTGGTTTGACCCGATCGGTGATCAAACCCCCGACCTTCCGCACTCTAGGCGAGTACGCTTACAATCACAACACCGAGGCGGTCGAGGGACGATATGGATCGAGGGTTTATACCGGGGTTGATTTGGAATAAGACATGTAATGGTCTTTTTATCAAATATTTTTGTCTATAATTTATTTTGAAATAAATTGAGTTTACTTTAAAAATTCAATTAAGAAATAAATAAAAGTAGTAGAAACTGAACATATCAATAGCCAGGCAGTACAACCCAAAAAAAAAATAAACGTGACGTCACAGTTTCCCTAGACAGCTCGTGAGGGCCGATATGGATTGACAATGTTCAGTCTTAGTTGTAAGGTGATTTTCCCAAAATCCTTTTTAAATCAATCTCATTTGTGAAGGCCATCTTGGTTGGTAGGTTGGGATGCAGGGTTATATTCTAGAACTGAGCTGCAGCATGATACGACACAGCACGTTGATATGTGAAGGTGAACAAATGGACCTTTCGGTAAGCGTGGACACAGTAAAGTGCTGGACACAACAATATGACTGGATCAGTGATCATGTTGACCCCAAAACTTTTTTGGTATTGTCCATAATGAATGATTTGGAAAAAACCCAACCAAAATCAAACGAATAATTTTTAAAAAATAAATCCCAAATCATGCGAAACTTAAGGTGCGTTTACAAGATCAAACTTGCTCATGTTTCTTCAGACTTTTGCTGTGCACCTGTTTTCAACTCGAGTTTGACAGTGTAAACACCTCATCCAACATGTTTGACAACTCCATCAAACATTGGTTGAGAGTTGGAAGTGTTGTCAAACATGTTTGATGTGAACAGGTGCACAGGTAAAGTTTGAAGAAAGTTTTATGAAAAAGTTTGATCCAGTAAACCCACCTTAGTATTTTGCCATATTTGAATCTTTAATTTTGAAAATGGTAGAAGAAAGATAATATTCATAGACATATTCCTGAAACCTCTCATTGAGAAAATTCAAATAAAAAACCCATCAAAATCGGACGAAAAATAAAATTTTCCCATATTATTTGAAATTGAATTAGCCCCCACAATTATCCCTTTTAGCTCGGAAACAGTAAGAAAAAGAGTAAATCTGTTGACATACTACTGATAGCTGTCATTGACAGGAATCAAATGAAAAAACAACATCAAAATGCAAAATCATATTTTTTAACCCTTTTATATAAAAATCGGTAAATACTACATAAAATGTGTGGAATAAATCTTTTGCATTTTTCACGAGGAATCATTAGGAAACACCCCATCAAAATCGGATCAAAAATTTAAAAACAATACATATTATACGAAATTGATTTTTTCCCACTTTGACTCTTTTTAGTTGATAATGAAAATCCGTTGCCATATTGGAGAAAGAGCTCAGTAAGAGGAATCAAATAAAAAAAAACGGATGAAAAATAAAAATTTCGTGTCTCCTGAAAAATCGCATTTTTCAAAAACCATTTGGCCTTTTTGATACAAAAACGGTAAATTCTACAAACAAAAAATGCTTTTGTTGCATTTTTCATAAGGAATCATTAAAAAAACATCAACATTGGATGAGAAATTAGATAAGTTTCAAAAATTTAGGCGTGGTCACTTTTGGACCCTGTATATCTATATAACGGTGAAAGATAGATCATGACGCTGGTGGCTTGTATTGTTGGCTTTGTCATGGGGGATACACAGAAAAACCAATTAAAATCAGATAAGAAATAGAGAACTTCCATTAAAATATGAGAAAAACCTCTTTTAGCCCCCCTCAAACGGGTATGGCTAGATCATCCGACCTTTTTCTAGTACCAAACCCCATCGTTTTGTTCAGATTAACCACGTGCACGTTGCATCTTAGACAGACAAAAGAACGACGCAAAGTGTTGAGATCATGCATAAGACATGATTTACTCTTGGAAACGTGGAATGAGTAAGAATTTTGCTTATTGTGGCTGAATAAACTTGGTTTAGAATATATGTACATTATCCTATATAGGCCACCGATGTAGGTAAAAATTCTATTTTCGTAACAGTGTCGAAGTTCAGTATGGGCATGAGATTTCACGTATAATTATTGTAAAGCTTTTTAAACGTTAGACTTTCAGTAAACTAACTTAAAAGTCGAAATTAATTTGTGTTTATAGGTTTCACCTGTCCCACAGAACATGGATATTTTGCTGATCCAAATAATTGTATGGGATATTACAGTTGTGTGTGGAGCGAACCAACAGCCATGACATGTGCGCTTGGAACATTCTGGGACCAGTCAATCCTAACATGTGTCATTGGTACTTGCTAAATACTAAGACAAATACATCAAGAACTTTGGCATGTTTTTGCACAAACATTTAAATTTTCGATTATAAAATGTTGTATTTGTATGATGCATATATAAAAATAAACAACTCTTTGTGTAAATTGTATTTTATTGTCTTTTTTTACTTATTTTTTATTTACTTTATTTATTTGAACTGTTATTCCATAAGTATCATATAACGAATAGAAATTTATACAATAAATTCAAAACATGAAATGAATTGTGAAACAAACCAGTATATTCCAAAGTAGATTTTATTGATCATAGACAGGTTTTGTTATCTCATAAGTATAATAACAGTCTAAATTCAAGAGGTAAGAGTCCATATTCAAGGGGTTGAACACAATGTGCGAGACTCAAGTCCGTTAAATGAAGGCCACGTCAAGAAAGAGTCAGTTCACGGAGTAGTGTACGGGTCTTTTAACGAGAAAAATGAGTACAATAGCACAGAAAGTCAATCAAACAATGAATATTACAAAAATGATGCAAAAAGACTAATTTATATCTGTCAAAATGGTGTAAACCTTAACAATGATTTTGATTAACAAACGTATACTTTCTGAAAAAAAATTAAATGCGTGAGACTACCCTACAATAAAAACACGGAAGGAAACGTAAATGTTCTAATACTGATTATACATGTTATATCAAAGACGCTTTAAACCAAAACACGATTGATTGTAAGGCAACAACCATTTTCTTATCTGGAGGTGCCTGGGATTTTTTTTGGACAAAATATTTTAATGGCCTAGCTGACAGAACAAAATTTAGACTTTGCATTGTAGTTGAAAAAAATTTATGCTGTCACCTGCTAGAAAAAAAATAGATGTTCGAACATCTAGTGATCCGCGAACACCTAGTGATCTGGGATAGGGGTGCGTGGATTGGAAAAGAAAAAAAACATGTTATCTCGCAAATGTCATGGTAGGAAAACAATTTTTGCTTTCCTTCTCACAAGAAAAAAATATTTTGTTAGGGGACGGTTTTGAAAAATTTTTTATGAACACAAAGAAAATCCCCGCCCCCCCCCCCCCCCCCAGGATAAGAAACTGGTTGTTGCCTAACAGAGTTACTTCAAAGCAAAGTGTTGAGCCAAACATAAAAATATTTATATAATTATTTTGGAGGAAAAATTGAAATTAATATGTTTCATTCGCGCTAAGTCTGTTGACGAGTTGAACACGTATGTTTGAGACTCTTGATCCCAATGCATTTAACTCGTGTCACAAGTGAAAAGATATGTCAGTTACCTGTCCAAGGTCGGTGGTTCTCTCCTGGTGCTCGGCTTCCTCGACCAATAAAACTGACTGAAATATTGTTGAAAATGGCTTAAAAACCCCCATCAATTAAACAAACATATTCATTTCCCATATATATTTGTTAGAGTTCGTGTTCCGTTCCGCTTTCCCAGCATGTATGACAGAAAACAGAAAAAAATCATCTCTAGGAAGGTCCATCACGCCACATTCGATTTTAAGTTGGCAGTATTGACACTTAAATTCTAAAAGAAAAGATTTTGAATATCTCTGCTTTTCCTATTAGCTTTTTAATCTCTAAATTACTGACACTTCCTTTCTTGTATAAGTGATATCTGTTTTATCTGAAAGAAACGTAAGTTTAAAGTATACATAAATTTAAAGCTACAATTTCTTCATAGACATCAGAAGGGATATTTTATCTTTGTTTTCTAGTTCCCTGTCATCAGATTTCAAAAGCAGAAGACTCTTTTGTTTGATTTTCTTTAATTTTTCGATACAATTTCCTACTTTATTTGTCTGATCATTCTGTTTTCACGAATTTTTTTAAACCATATCGGAAATGATTCCAGATATCTTAGACGTAAGTATTTTGCCATGCATTTCAATTTCTTATAACAACATTCGCTTTTCGATTAGATTGACACAACTTTTCACCGAATCGTTTAACTTCAGTAAAACATTCCATTCTTGTCGTAATTTTTTCGAATATACAAGAGAATTTCAGTTTTTTCTTTACAACAGCTTGATTTTTATGGTTCACCACAGTACATTTTTGACAAGTGGTCATTTCACAATTTTCACAATAGAAAATGAAATTGGAATTTCTTGCACTTCGATGAGTCACGAAACGTGTGATTACGTGAAGTATTTGTCCTGAGGTGCATTGCCTTGCACTTTTCGCAGAACTTCAAAGACTCATGAAGTCTCTTAGCCGAAGCGGTCACCAATTGTTTTCACGCCCTAACTTATTTAGTCAGAATCATTAAGATAGTGTAACATCTCATCTTGTATCTTTTCGTCAACAAACTTTTGATAAATATTTGAGATTAATTTGCTCGAGAGCACGTTTGATACGTGCAGCAGTGAATGGTGAAAAAGCCGAAAAATTTTAGACTAAGTCCGGATTCGTGTGAATCGGTACAATTTGGAAAGGTCGACCGCCACCATATAATGAAACTAGAGGCTCCTAGGAGCCTGTAAACGCTCACCTGGCTCAAAGCTGTTTTTACAAAAAGAAAATTTGGAGCTGTTTATATACATAAAAGCAGTTAAATTTCCACTGGGTTAAATTTGGAAATATTGAAATTTTGGATTTGTTCAGGGATTTGCACGAATTTTTCCCCAAATTTATCATTCCATCAATGTTTTGGAAAAGATGAAATGGATTTAAAACAAATCTGAAATGCGGGTAAATTTTACAACTAGCCCTTTTATGGCGACCATGTTAAATGGCGCCCGACAAAACCGAACAATTTTTTAAAGAGAACCATCTTAAGACCTTTCCACCAAAGTTTGGTTAATACTGACTTAAGGGTGTTAGAGGAGTTGACCAAAATGTAAAATTCTCATAGGGTCCAATGTTAAACTATGCCGAGCCATGGCGGCCATGTTGGATGGCGCTCGGCAAAACCGAACACAGATTTTGAAGAAGACCATCTAAGGACCATTCAACCAAAGTTAAGTTAATATTGACTCAAGGGTTTCAGAAGAGTTGACCAAAATGTAAATTCCCATAGGGTCCAATGTAAAACTATGCCGAGCCACAGCAGCCATGCAGTGCATACCCGTAGCCAGGAGGTTCTAGGGTTCGGACGAATCCCTCCTTGAAATCAATATGCACTATTAAACTCACAATTCAGATTGAATTCTGACTATTAAAGTTAAAAAATAGGAAGACTTAGCGAAAAATGAAAAAAAAAATCAATCATATTTATAAAGGCATTTTTTAGTTATGAAATTCAATTTTCAAATGATTGGATTGGTTTTATTTTCCCTGCAGACGTTTGACTTGTAATCACCATTCTTTTCACGTATATTTGATTACATATTTTTTCTTTCAACATCTTTGCTTAAGAATATATTTTTGTAATTTAAAAAACTCCTTTTTGATGTTATCATCATATTATCCTTATTTCTTTATTGAAATAAGATAATGTGTTTTTCAACATATCCTATTATTTTTTGTTTGGAAAAGGCCTTGACAGTCATAATTTATTTTTTAAAGACATTAATTAGCCCACTTTCTTGATTAAAAGTTGTTTTGTTCAGTAGACGTTCGGAGTAAAACCTCTTTGTTATAAACGTATGCATGTGTTGGTCGTGTCTTTCTGGCATATATTCCATATTTTTAATACAACTTAAATAGAATAATCCGACAACAACAAAATAAGGTATTCTGTCTGCATTTTTTCTTTAACGTAGGTAGACAGGGAATTCAACTTAAAAAATGACCCAGTTAATGGACGTACAAAAAATGTAGATAACTCTATTTTAAAGAATGAACAAAAAATGTTTTGTGGAAATCCTTGAAAAGGTCGATTTTATTGGGTCTCTTTAATTCGGATCTCCAAGGCGCATTATCAACGATTTCTACGAAACAATGATAAAATAAACTCAACGTAAGTCAGTACATGTATATGCAAAATTTGACTTCTGGTCTTGTTTGCATTGCTACACAAAAATTCTCAAATTGACTCAATTTCCAACTATATGTAATATGGCATTCGAGTCAGTGTTCCCTGTAATTTGTTCACTGTCGCAGTCCACCTGCATACTTATTACAATAATATTTAGAGGCGAATCTCAAAAGAATGAAAGGAAAACATATGGATGGACACAAATCTGTTTTAACAATATAAAAAGAATCGTCAATTTTATGTTAAAATATATGTTAAATACATATATCGAACGTCAGTAAAAATCTAACCGAAAGGGTAAGACGATTTCTCTCGTTCCATGATGGTCTCATGCCGATAAAAGTACGGTAGATCGTTCAGGATTTGCTTAATTTTATTATTTTTTTAACTTGTTTATCTCTTCGCCATTTCCCTCTTTCCGAATTTCTTGATTGATCTACTCATACGAAGTCATCGATTAAACATAAATTCCCGTGTATTAAACACGTCAGAATCTTAGCTTTCGATGAAATTCCATCTTTTACAGTTTTTGTTGGAACTGTTGATTAAGAGTAAATAATTATATATTTGGGGAGTCATAAGATAGAAACTTTTTGTACAGAATCAAAACTGTATAATGAAATAATGTGTTTTTGGTATATAGTCTGGTATTTTTTAAAATTTAATACAACACAGATTTCCGTTCTTTAAAGACTACCGTTTTTCATTTTTATTTCTGATTTTGATGGATATTCTTATTTTTTATAAACCTGCAGTTTTTATACTATAAAATTTTCGTCTGTATGTTTACATTTGAAGAAATGATACCTATCGCGTTGAATATTAAATTGACTACTAGCATGTAGTACAAAGGGTTTATGATTGAAAAAAAATGTTTCCATACACATAATCTGTGTACGTTGCATTCTTATATTAAAAAATTGAGTTAAAAGATTCACAACCACTTAACAGTCTTATTCATATTGCGACATCTATTGATCTGAACACTGAAAAAAATCAGATTTTCAGAACTTCAGTCCAGTTAAAGAATCAGTTTCCTGGTACGAATTGTTAGCAGGTATTGCTCTTAACCTTGTAATAACCTTGCAGATCGCAATTTTTGTCAATTCCCCCATTAATGTATAATCAAAATGTCAATAAAATTAAAACAAAAATCCCACCCATCTAACGAAATTATATCGTCTAGGTACCTAAAATAATGAGCTAAGGAAAGGGTGTGGTATAAAAATAAGAAAACACATATAAAATACAGGGGACAGCCCAATATTTCGACCTGCAAGTAAAGCTCTTTGTCAAGGTAAAGAGGGAGGGACGATAACAATGGAGTTCGTCTTCAAATTGTATATAAAAATGCTCGTCTTTTCCATTTGAAGGCCTATGTGTACAATATTATTATTTACTAAAATCGTAAGATTGTAGAAGGAAAATTACCCAAACAATGAAGAAAATATAAATATTTGTAAGGTATTTGCTTAAAGGTATGAATTTTGACCTGGCGAAACAGAAACAGCGAGTACTTTTTATAGGTCAATACATCTTCTTGTCTCTGGTTTTATAGGTACTATGTATTGATTTCAAAAGATACATTATATGCAGTTGATTTTTAAAGTTTGTTTTAAATGTTGTTTTGTCACCCCACGGGAGGGTTGTGTACTTAAAAACATGTTTAACCCCGGCTCATACTTTATGTGCTTGTCATACGCAAGAAACTTTGTATTCAGTGGATGTTATGTTTTTATGGTTTTACATTGTTTATCTGGCAGATAGTTGTTACATTTGGATGTAATCACTTTTTTTTTGGGGGGGGGGCATTTTACAGCTTGCCGTTGGGTGTGGATCCGTGTCCATTAGTGAAGGCATTATGGCCTCCTGTAAATGTTTGTAATTTACGCGTTTTGGATGGCTGTCTCAGGGAAACATGTTTACTATGCTCTGCTACCATTAAGATTCTCTAGGAGTTCTCTTATTTGGACTCGGCTTCTAAGCTTGGCAAAATTTTTCTTTATCATTGTGCATATTCGTGACTGACAGAGCCATCCTGTATGAAAAGAAATTTAACTTTTGTTAAGGAACTTTGAGCCGTCGAATCTGCCGACTGATCATTATAAAAGGCGCATATATAGTGACTTTTGATAAATTTTCATCGTAAGAAACAATCAAGCGTCATATCCGTAATTGTGCACGATTTCGTAAATTTTGTGATATTTGTTAGGTGTGAATTCCTACGTTTTTGCTCTTATGTTATTAATTAGAGATTAACCTGGTATAAAATAGCAACATACTCATCATGCCACTCAAAATCAACAAAAAATCATTTGTGTACAAATCGCTTTTCATGATTAACCTTTATCAATAACGTTTAATGTCAAAATATTGAAATACTGCCTTTGAACATAAATCAAATATTAAGAAAGGCATTTCCAAAATGGAAGGCCGCGAGTGCGGGAGTACGTGGGTTCGATCCCCGGCTGGGTCAAACCAAAGACATTCAAATTGGTATTTTCTGCTTCTCCGCTAAGCACGCAGCATTTAGGAGTATAAGCAAAGACTGGTCGGCCCAGAGTCATAATAATGTGTATGGATAAAGTGGCATGTCCTCCTGCGGATTGTTGCTTTCATGCGCCAGCACGTTAGAAATCCAACACAGCATGTCGGTCTATCTAGTGCAAAGCAGGGTTCATTCATCATCAACGTCATTATTCATCTCGTCCTGAATATGCATGAAATATTTGCCGCCGGAAGTTAAGCAACAATCAATCAATCAACCAAAATGAAAGGAAATTGTGTGCAACACCTTTTCAACGGCTTGCGTGTTGAAACATAAGCCAAAAACGCCAAGAAGCCCTAGAAGAAGTTAAGAACCCCAAATCGTATACAAAAATCACAACAAAAATTCCAATGACGCTTTGAACACACACACACAGCCCCTTATCAACATATGCCTATTTAACATTTCTTCATTTTCTTGGAAAATCCCAGAAACATAATTTGATTATTAACACATGGTTTTTGTTTATATTTTTTTCTGAACATGATTAAGGAATTCCGAAAGAGCCAATTTTGTAACATTTTTAAAGAATCATATAAAATTAGGTTTGAAAATAAATACTGACAAATTAAAAAAAATATGTGTCTACATTTATGCGACAAATGAAATAAAAGTTATAGCAAAGGATTTTTACAAATATTATTGGAAAGTGCCTTTAATTTACATATAATGAAACCGTATTTGTACAGGAAGTTTGATAATTTTGTTGTTTTAATGAATATAGCTTAACATTTCATGCATCTTTAGGACGAGGATCTATGATGGAAACGAGGTGAACAAACCATGCTCTGTACCAAAAGTGGAATTCAAAAGTCCCAAAAATAAAAGTCTTCGGGAAGCAATCTCACCCAATCAGGATCGCAGAAACATATCATGGATAAGTATCAAACGTCAATTTGACGCGCATTTTTAATTTGGCTCGACGGAGATCGACATGTGTATGCTCTTGGAGTAAAATGCCACGAGCTTTGTAGATGAGCATTAAATACTAGCTTTAATGGTTTAGCACGACCGGGGGATTGAACTCCAGCTCCCGGCTTAAGCATGCTGCCACAAGACCACACAGGCAGTTTTAAGGAAGTTTTAGACGAAACAAGTGTGGACACAAAATTGTCTCGCCTGTATATGTGCCTTTGGCCCTATAAACGTGTGGACACAATAATTTTCTAATCAAGCTATATCAGCTAGTAATAGCGCCAATAACCAATAAGCAC
>JAULBM010353424.1:0-12069 GCA_032357055.1 Geukensia granosissima
ATCCTAAAGTTTCATTTGAATCAGAGGAAAACTGTTGGAGTTATCATCCGGAAACAAATGTTCACGCCCGCCCGCCCGCCATCATCAAACCAATACCCGAGTTCAACTTCGTTGCAACTCGGCTAAAATACATGAATATGTAAATAATAGCACATTTTGACTTAAATACAATAAACCATGTAATAGTCAAAGACAAACAGAAACCAATGACCTCACCTTCTAACTTGAAACAGGCACATTATACAAACATCATTACCCTCTACACTGATGCCAAAGGCAAAATCAAAGAAAGCAACAGCTGTTAAAGACATACAAAACATAGACAAAATGAGTCCATGGGAAATGGATGCCCTCCTTCGCAAACATGAAGAAGACATGTTGTACCTGAAAAGGGGAGACACAGTACAACTCACCCCAATATTTCTTCAGACCAAATATCAAATCAACATACACAAGCCAGGAAATCTTTGATGAAAAATGGATACTTAAAGTGAAAATTTATTCTCTTTCGAACAAAATTATAAGTGTTGCAGGTTCCATCATGGCATGGTGTTGAGAAGATAGACACAAACCATCTGAATTCTTGATTCTGCATTCTTTCATAGGATATATGACTTTTCACATTATCTCTATTAATTTACATTTTACAATTTTTGACAAAAAAAAACCCAGTTTAATTGCACATAGAAATTTATTGTGTTTAAAAAATATAAACAGATACACTTTTAAGGTTGTCTTTTTATAACCCTGCAAACAGTGGTTTCATAAAAAAAAATATATCAGAAATCTTCAAATATAGCATAAAAGTGTAATCATCCTATGGCTGGGCTTCATTTAAACCTGGTTAAACAATAAATATTCTATTTATATGCAGTTTTCATTTCTCTCGATAAACAAAACAAAAACCTTCAAAATGTGCATGATTATCAAAGCCATGTTCAGTTTAGCATACTTTGACGATGTCAGTATTCAGCTTGGATTTAAGACAATATTTTTACTTATAACGGCAAAATAACACTATTAAAGAATAAGAGAAAGGAAATCTTTGACATTTAAAAATTTGATAATCATATTTCATACAATCTTTAGGCCTTAAATTGTGGAAAAAAACATTATTAATGTCTAAAACTGTAAGATTCTTAATGTAAATAACATAAAAGTAGGTTGACACCTTATATAACCCTTATTTGTTACGATCATTTTTAACAAATGAAAATGTGACCTCTGACATGACATCATACCGGGTACACGTGTCCAGCTCAACAAAGTTTCTGGGTACCTTGAGTTTATTTAAGGCCGCAGTTTAATTATACCTTTAATAATATACTAAATTAAGAACTACTCACTTTTTATATCTTATGTATTCCCTTATTTGTACAAAAGTTCTCTCTGGCTGTGTTAAATTGGTAGCTTTCATAAATAAGACAGTTACACCACCAACAGCAAGACTGCAACAACAATAAACATGCCTACTGAATGCGATTTAACATAGATTTAATGTTTTAACTTAAAAGTGATAGAATGAACTGTTTAAACATATCAACCCAACACAGGCAATGTCCTTAATTTATAATTATATCCTTTGCAATACATTGGAAAATAATTTTATTAAATGTATCTAAATGATAATATTCCTTGGTAGATTTTGGGCAGTATGATGGAATCAACCTGTTTGTCTGTCCAGTCAAACCTACATTTAAAGGTCACCAAAGGGAAGATGTAAAATTGGCTGCTAAAGACAGGTGGCTGCTTATTCAAGTTTCTATTTGACTGAAATATTCAGCCAAAGGAAATAGAAATGTGGCTGTTAAAACCAGGTTATTGCTTAATCAAGGTGACCACATCAGCAGGTTTGACTGTATCTTGTAAGCACAACTCCTAAACTGCTGTCAAGATTTAATAAAACTTGACATTACCTTGACCTGTAGTCCAATGTTTATTATAGTTTGAAGGTTTATTGTTTTTGGTTTTCTGTTTTTTCAATAGATTAGGTCAACTAACAAACCCAAACTTTAAACAAATGGTCCTTAGGTGATCTTCTTTCAAAAATGTATCTAATTGCTCAATGGAACAAAACTATGGTTAAATTGTCACAAGGTGGATATCTTTCAGATGACACCACCAACCAATCAGAGCCTATGATATGAATAGTTTCACAATTTGTATTGTTGGGACATTTTACAGCATCATTTATAGAATGGATCCCAGTTCATTGTTGATGGGCGTAGTTGGGCCTGTAGAAGTTTATTTCAACTGTTATTTGATGGAAGGCTGTGTCCTGGACAATCATATCACATCTCCTATTTACATACTAGGCACCATATGTAGATAATTGCTGTCACCCTCCAAGGGAGGTAATTTAATTTATGTTCAACATGAGGAACAGGGAGCATGATCACAGTATTTTTTGTTTCAAAAATTGTAAATACAGGCAAAATTGTAAAATGTTCAGGTGAAAACACAAAATACAAAGTTCTTCTTTGCTGGTTCCTCTCAGAGACAAATATTTTACTCAGGTTGTTTGGAGCTGATTTAGTCTTATTAGTTTTACATGCAAGATATTAGAGAGTCACTGGTTCAGCTTGGGTAAAAAAAATAAAAAAATTATCAATTTAGAAATTAAATATCGCTGGAAATCAAACTTCCTACAAGTTTTGAACTTATTCATAAGGCCAATTAAACTTAATTGTTAGATTGTCATCCCTACCTACCCCTTAAATGGCAGTCTGTTTGGGTCTTTTTCTATTGTTTTATTTTTCTAAACTATAATTTCCAGAAATATCAAGTGTCAGATCACTCAGAATATTTTACTGTAGCTTCCAGTTCCACCTAACTAGCATGCTTCCATCTCACAAAAAATTTAAATTAAAATTCAGGTTTGTCTTCTTAACTTTTTTAAGATTTCCAAAAAATCCTTTCCATATTTTGGGGGGATCCTGGATGAAAACTTCAGAATAAGTTGAATTGGTCTAAGAATAAGAATTGAAGCAATTTCATTCACACAAATATTAGATTCTTATGGAAATAATGTGATTTCTCGACATGATGGTATAAATTAAATTGGCCTATTAGAGAACCTAATTACATGTACTTAGTTAATATGACTAGCTAATTCTAGGCAATAATTTACCCAATTACACTTCCTAATACAAATCCAACCAACATTCCTTCAGGTCCATGATAAAATCTTGTCAAACCGCAGCCAACACCTACAAAATATTTAAATACAGTAAAATCTATTTTGGAGAGACCATATCTCCTGGAAGATTACTTGTACCTGGTACTGTAAATTCAATGAATGAATGTGATGGTTATATTCTTTTTAAAAACTGTGATGGGATGAGAATTAAAGAATTAATTAAAACTCACATTAAGATTTTTTTTATTCTCAAATTGATAATTAATTAAAACTCATATTGAGAATTTAATAAAACACACATTAAGAATTCATTGAAACTCACGTGAGAATTAATTTACATGTATCTTACTACAGCTTAATTCACTTTAAGGGACTAATTCATATAAGACATATACTGTTAAAACCCTTAACCTACCAAAACAATCAAAGGGGTCGGTACGGTTAACCAAAAATTGTCCCAAATTTTAAATTTTATGACACAACAATAAGTGGTAATGAAAATGCTGTTTCATAACAGTCTTGTAATAATTCATAACTTCATTTAATGTAATTGTCATCATTTCAACAAAACAGCAGGGCACATTTGACATTTCAACAAGAATGAAACATTTTTGAGGACATTTTGTTCAAAGTAGATATTAGCAAACAAAAACATCACATTTTAACTTATCATTTCTACTTGATAGAATTTTAAATGTGCAAAGTTTGGTTGTGATGGTTTTGTGTGATCTATATCAAATTGACAAAATTGTAACAAGTTAAGTAATTTCTAGGTATTTTCACATTTAAAGCCATTTTTAGGTTGCCGTATGACCATTGTAGATCAAATAAACTTTCTTTTTTCGACATTTTTCAGCCAAATTCTTGGGCCAAAAACGTAGCTTAACACCCTTGTCGTCTAACCATAATTTAAACATAACCGTACTAAATATCATTACCCTTACCCAGTACAAGGTCTCCTAAAGTAAATGAAGGTGGTACTACAATTTGTGGAAGAATTGTGGAAAAAATGTTAAATTATGATCCCAAAATGCACAATTTGCAATAGCATGGGCACAAATTAATTTCTGAATTTAAAGTACACTTAATCTTTCTTGTGACAAGTTTATTATATTTTGTGACAAACACACCATTAAAGCTGCATTCAAATTCTTTACAACAGCAAGACAACAATGTTATGGAAAGAATGTGGTCTTTGTAAATAGGGTTGGCTGTATATTACATAAACTTGTTTGGAAAGATAAACTGTCAAGGAAGACAGCTTTTTCTTAACATAAAGGTGGCCTTCAAATTCCACAAAATGTCAAACCTTTATTTATTATAGCACCACAGTTTTGGTTTTTTTTTAATTGCAAGTTTGACAGGAAATCTAAATTGTTACTCGGCAAATGGTTATTGGTTGGTCCACAAAATATTGAAAAGATTCAATATGATGATAATATAAACAATTTATATATATATTACTAGCAAAGAAGTTAAGGCTGTTCCAGCAAAACATACATTAGACCCAGGGAAAGCAAAATAAAAAAACTACTTGGTTGTTAATCAGTGGACAGTGCATCTATGGTCTATTCCTGGACTTTAAATTTGCTTTTGTAGGTGAGCATATTGAAAATGAGAGGTTTTTTTCACAGGACCTTTATTTGTCTAACTATTCTAACTACATGTATTTAATTAGATTCTATTGGTGTCTATAAAGCTTTTGCTTCTGCCTCTATTGGTGGGTTTAAGTGAAATGGGAGATTGTCCCATTTATGTTTTTCTGGAACAGCCCTTAGGAATAATAGTAAGGATTCAATGTCAGTGTTCAAGATAGGATTTAAGGAAATGGGGGACAAATGCACAAAAAGAAACTTTAGCCCGATATCAAAACTGATAAGGGCACATCTGAAATTGATGATCTAGATGCAATGCCAAAAACCATGTTATTTTTTTGGTCACTTTGAAGTTTAATTAAATTGCTTCTATTATTGAAAGACACATTCAACTTCATTACCCTTTATTTTCATTGAAAATAACCTTTTTTTACATGTACATGTACTTGCACCTCAGAAATACAAAGGGCAAATGGGGCACAAAAAAGGCAGACGGGTGCTGTGCACTTCCATTTTGGGCTAGCAGGAGCACTGAATGTTAAATGAAAGAACTAGTTTATCTACAAAGGTAAGACACCTACCTGTTCCTATCACATATTCCAGCACTGATGACTTATTTCTATAAACTGCAATACTTTGTGAAACTGCCCTGAAAAGAAAAAACATATAATATTCAGTACCATACAGAAAACATGTGCTTTTTAAGCAGATTTTATACCACATCTCATCAAAATAAGAAAGCTGAATTAACTGCAAGCACTATTATGAAATGTAAACACATGTGCTGATCACAATAATTGAACAAACTGAACCTACCCTGTTATCTTATTAGGTTAAATCCCTATAATCAAAACAATTACAATAAACCAGCCCGTAATTGCTCACCTGGCAAAAGGTGACTTTTTTTCAAAACTGATATCTATTTATGCTAAACTAAGTTGCATCATAATAGGCATCATGAATGTCTGGCCAGCAAATAATTCAAATCAAGTACAGGACTTTCCTAATAATTTCTGCAAAATTTTAAAAATTTGGACCATTCAAAAAACATATTTAGCCCTAGCCATTTTGAATTTCCAATTGCAACAAAACTAACTAGGCCTCAGAAGGCTGAGCCTGTATTGCTCACCTGCCTTTGGGCCAATTAAAAAACAAACATTCAGTGACCAGAACTAACTATGATTGTTGTTTCACTTTAGAAAGGATCTTGCATAGATGCATCCTGTCAAATATTGATCCATTTGGCCAAGTAGTTTCAAAGGAGAAGATGTTTTGGCCACTCAGAAACAACATTCATCCATGTTGGCCATTATTTTCCTCAAATTGGGATAAAATAGGGAAACTATATAAAGGAGCTTTACAAGTTGCCACACATCAAATATTAATATATTTGGCCAAGCAGTTTCAGATGAACTTTTTAATGAATCAGCCGATCAGAAACAAGAATGGTTAATAGTGGCCATGATTTTTGTCCTATCAGAACAGAATGAGGAACTTCACAAAGGACCTTCCATAGATGCTCAATATCAAATATTAATCAAGTTAGCCAATCAGTTCCAGAGTAGAAGAATTTTTAAAAGTACCAGCCAATAAAAAAACAAGAATCATCCATGGCAGTTACGTTTATTGTCCAATCAGGATGCAAAAATTCGGTTCCATTTGGCAAAGCGGTATCATGAAAATGTAAAATTTTACAGACAACAGAAGGATGAATGACGAACCCCATGTGTGGAACTTCCACGGGTAAAACAAGGTAACTTTTATAAACTAGTACATGTATTTGATCTCAACCTTATTGGAAATTAAGTTGCAGCCACTAGTTGGTATGGTGAAAGTTTATTTAGCATCACAAAGACTTATGGTAATGGTAGCTTTACACCTAAAGTGCACAAATTACAATTCTTAAGCAAGGAGTCATTTCTGAGTTAAAACCTTATTTTAATTTATACGTACAAGGTGGTACCTATTAAAATGGTTACTCTTGATGCCAAACTAACTGCAAATGTCAAAGCAGTTGCCACGGCCTTGTCTCTCATTCGCCTCTGTAATATAGTAAATGATTCCTCAGTTGTAAAGTTATAACTGTCATACAATATCATATCTGATCCTTGATAATTTCATTTGAAATACAGAGAATGTGAAATAATCACAAGGTAATATCTTGGCTATTCAGGAACGGTAAGTCTAAGATTGATCATAAGTTTAGAAGCTTCAAAGGAAAACTTATTGTGACGTCATAATTTACGACAGAAGTTACACTTACAACATTTTGTGAAATTGACGACAGAAACCTAATTTTTCAATGTTTTGCAAAAGTTGTGTATGAATCTAAATAAATAACAACATTGTATTACATGTAAATAAACTTCATTTGAAGGTTTTGCTATCACAAATTCCCATTGTATCCATCTCACCATGTAAACTCAATTTTTTTTACTGTAAAACCACTGATAAACCTTGACAACTTCAAAGTGTTACTCTATTACCGGTATATTCGACATCTAGGGAAGGCACTTATCCCTCTCACCATGTAAACTCAATTTTTTGACTGTAAAACCACTGAATAAACCTTGACAACTTCAAAGCGTTACTCTATTACCAGTATATTCGAATCTAGTGGAGGCACTTTGATTGGGTTTGCAAAATCTCTTTTTCAACAAAGTGTATAAAAATATTACTAAACCCCCTCTTTGATGGAAGTGTTGTCTTTCATTACCTATTATACAAAATATTACCATATCAATTCACTATTAAGGACCCCTATCAATCCGATTGTATTCAATAAAATTAAAAACTTCCTCAAGAAAATCTTAATAATTAACTACATATAAACACCAAGCAAAATTTGCTGGTAATAAATTAAAATTAAAAGCTCAAGCATAAAGTAAATGAGAAACTCAGGAAATAAATTGATGGAATTTTAATTTTTGCAACATTTCAGCTTGCAGTTGAAATTTCGCCTGTGCTTATGATAAAGACAATTTTTAGATAATGACTTATATTTCATTTAAAATTCAATTAATTAGTGGATAAATATTAGGTATCAGTGTTTTTTGTCTTTTTTTTGAATTAACTGTTTTCTTAAAATTTTATCTTTTATTGGTCATCATAATAAAATCTACAATTTATCCTGATATATAAATCTGATCAAATCTACATTGTACAAATCTATACCAGGTTTGGTAATAAATATAGAATATAGGACATTGTGTGTCTTGTACTTACTTTATCATGGAAAATACTCAGTGAGCCCGTTGGGCAAACTGAATATTTTATCGTGATAAAGTCAGTACAAGATACAAAATGTCCTATATTCTTTTTATCGGTAATTTTAAATAGAAAAAATATTCTCGAGCTGAAAATGTTACATTTTACATCATTTAACACAAGATCTACTTCATTTCAATGTATGACAACAAGACGTTGTTCTGTTTTATGAATGGCGTTGGATCTATTTCATTCATAAAAAGATGTGCATGAAGACAAACCACGAGACGTAAATGCTTGACAACTTAACGTATCTTTCACAACAAGCTGATAATTTTTTTTATCTGTGCCAGTAGACCTGTACAGGAATTATCAGTCAGTACAGATCAAAGGGAATTGCCCCAAATTTCCGATAAACATGTAAATAAAAAAATGTTAATTAAACTATATCTGACCAACACTTCCTATGTCTTACCAACTGGAAACTTCTTGCCTGCAGTTTTTTACTCAAATATCGAGATAATACAAACTTACTTCACTGTAACTTTGCAGGGACTATATTTGACCCCTTTAGTCTTGTTCAGTAAATAAAGTAATTTTATTGGTCCTATTGAGTTTGATAAACCAAGAGTTTAATGAATTATTATTGACTTACTGATGCAAGGAAATTGGAAGAAAATGAAGCACTCTGATTTGACATTCTAAACTCTCTTTTATATGCAAAATATCTCAACCACATCATGGTAAAAAAGGTAATAGAGAAGCACTGTGTTGTAGTCCTTACTACAAATTCAAATTCCTTGGTGTTGAGTCCAAAATGGCTGAAATAAGAAAAAGTTATAGAGTAACTGTCATACTGGGACATATTCATACAAATGAAGTCTGACAAGGGTAGCGAAATGTCTTTCAATACATTTATTTACTGATATAAATATTTTCATGTTCTTCAGACAAGACATTCCCTAAAGCTATATTAGAGAAATATAACACCCATTGTGTTATTGTAGGTCAACTACATGAGTTATCTACTGGCTATTGGCTAATAACTGCTGTCTGTTACATCCTATAATTCAACATCGTTTGATTAATACAGTAATCATATAGTAAAATTGGAGTCAGAATCTACAATGAAATTTAAATTGTATTGTGATGTTAATAACTTATAAGTTAAAGGAATTATTACAATAGGTAATTTCTCTAATAATGTTATAGGAATATGCCTTTGAGTGATCAGAGTGTCAAAAAGTGTTTACTACTTACCATTTACAAACTACCTAGATTACTTGGCCATCCAGGCCCCCAATTGATAGGGTAAAAACTTTTGTTTGTCTAAAAAAATATACATTAAAAAAAATTTCAACCTTGGTCCTTTTGAAGAAACAAGAAACTTATTTCAGTTCTTGTTGAATAAATTTGATTATTAGATTCAGTTACTTCATTGGTAACTTATTAAGAAGGTTCCACCCTTGACTGATTATTACAAGAAAAAAAATGCAGATAAGTTTGCATTTTTTCATTACAACAGATTATGAAAGCCCAAATATTTTAACATAGACTTCAATTTGAAGAGAAAATATGCTTTATATGCAAACTAAATTTTACACAGAAAATTTTCATTTTTTCTATATTTGTTCACATTTTTTCTATATTTGTTCACATTTTTTCTATATTTGTTCACAGTTTTTCTATACTTGTTCACATTTTTTCTATACTTGTTCACATTTTTCAAGCAGCAATAGAAATACAGTTTGGAACTTATAGCCTGAAACATTTTGTGAATGAATTATATGGTAAACAAATATGAAAATCTTACTTGAAATGGTTTCCGGATACCATTTAATGAAAAGAAAAAAAAACTGCAAGTGCTGTAAAAGTTTTGTAAAAACATATTTTCATGTGTATTTGAGACTTTAAATATTTACATGTCTTGCATATTTCATAGTGATGCCAAGGTAAAAATTCATGTTTCCTATGTATAAATTTTTGTGATAAAATAATGTCCGCAAAGATAGTGAAAAATAAAAAGCCCATAAATACTGCTACCTTACAGTATCTTTTCCCACTCTTTGTACATGTACACTAGACTGATTTAAAATATCATACATGTATTACATTTTAAGGAGTTTCCTGGTCAGTCTAACAATAAAAATTGTCATAGGTTGTAGCGGGTTTGATTCAAAACAAAATAAGAAAAAATATTTTTAATTTTGTTTAAGAAATAATTCACATTTTTTTATTCTAATATATTAAATATATTATATACAAAAAAATGTCATTGACTGATAATGCGATTTCAGTGAATAACATTGTGACATAGTTATTTTGGTGCTAAAAACACATTGTAAAATCGTAGTGCATATATTTCATAATAAAGGATGATTTTACTATGGGTAAATGACGTGTTCATGACCCCATATTAGAACTGCTCATTAATGACTATTAACTGCCCAAAACAATTTTTATATTTCAAATACAAAATATCTGTTTTCCTATGAAAATTTTGGCTTGGAGAGTATTATAAAGACAGAACCTTAGCAATGTAGCTTACTCTTTTGACCACATGCGTTTTAATCTTTCTTTTCCTGTTTCCTTTGAAAGAAAATCTTCAACTTCCTGATCTGATACAGTGTACTTTGATAGTTCTTCTTTTAAGGCAGCAACTTGCTCTTTTGTTAATTTCTTACATTGCACCACTTGTACTGGCAATAAATTCAATTTTGAAATGTTTCTAAAGGCCTCATACAAATTAACAAGTCTGTTCTCTGGCATAAGATATTGTCTCTGCACAGAAGGTGGTATATTTGTACTGGGTAAAATCTTAGGAATATTAAACAAATATTTTGTTCTTTTATAAAGTAAATGTTTGTTGGTGATACAAGTATTTCTCTCCAGATTGTTCATTCCTGCAGCCATGTTCAGTCCTTGGTCTCATAAAAGGAAAGTTCCTTCTGATTTTTAATGCAGTTTTATATAATACATGTATGATGTCTGAATTCTTCACAAAACCTGCAAAACATTTGAGTTTCATTAGAATGGAATCTTTCTTTTGAGTCATAAACTGAAAGTTGTCTTTTAAGACAGTCAATCTTTCATGTGATAATTTGGCAGAATTGTTACATTTTTGTGTAATCCTTAAAAACAATAGCTCTGTCATGTTAAAGTATTTCTCACCTGATGTAGAGGAAATTTAAAATGTTAGACGTTAGAATTTTGGTATGTACAGTAGACTGGTGATAGGTTACAATAGCCCAATTATGATTTCTGGTAATTAGCTAAATCTGACCTCCAGATTAAGCCAAGAAGAAAACAAAGATAGGTTTTTAATTGGTCAACATTAGACACCAAACTTATCATTATAAGATTTGTTGATTATTGGTTAATAAAAAAATTCACTTATCATCAATACACAATGATGTGCTTCACTGACAGGACAGTTTGACAGATTTACGTAATAGTTACTGTGACGTACTTGAGCATGTTAGATACTTCATTCACATGCAATGTTTTACACGCACATTTTTAGCACATATTTATTATGAATGCTTGCACATCTCAATTACTTGTACATGAAGTAAGTCATTAACTGCCAAGTAGCCTATCGGAAAGGATGGTTCTAGTGAACTAACCATTTTTGCAGGTACATTTTAAAAATTATTGCAGGTTGTTTGAAATTGTATAGGAACCATTTGAAGCGTTTTATATATTTTATATTAAAAGTAAATTTTGCAAACTTGATATTTCTATAAAGTTTCTATCAATTTCTAATTCTTGGACTTTAATTTTGGGTTTGTTTGAAATAGGGACAAGCATTTTAAGCTCACCTGGCCAAAGGCCATGTGAGCTTTTGTCATCGCTTGGCATCCATTGTCCGTGGTAAACTTTTCACATTTTCATTAACTCCTCTGAAACCCCTAAGCAAAATGGAACCAAACTTTACAGGAATGCTCTATGTAAGGTCCTTTATAAAGATTGCTTATTTTGTTCCGATTCGTCAACAAACATGGCCGGCATTGGCAATTCTTGTTTCTGATTGGTGGAATCAAAGAAAACACATCTCCTCTGAAACAGCAAGGCCAAATGGAACCAAACTTGACAGGAGGCATCTATATAAGGTCCTTTATAAAGATT